>CAOKZL010000119.1:1800000-1964422 GCA_948472985.1 Iguana delicatissima
TGTCTCCCCACACTTTTCTCAAATTTACAGTTTGAATATGTGTGCTGGTGTGTTCCAGGACAAGGTGCCAAAAGGGCTTACTAAAATTTAGGACTACTTTCAAAATTTCCAGCTTTCCATAAAAATATGATTCACCATTGTGTGTGTGTGTGTGTGTGTGTGTGTGTGTGTGTGTGTGTAGAGGATGTGTATGTATAATGAATGAGGCTTAACTCTGGGTACTGTAGCTATTTTAAATGTTTCTAATCAGTAGGAGTCAATATGCAAGGAAATACCACAAATAATCTTCACAGCATTCATAGCAGAAGCTTAAGGGTAGTCTTGGGTTTTATACCTGATTGCTATTCCATCTCCCAAAACTTAGCCTTTTAATGATAAATTAGATGGTAGGAACCTGAGGTGCATACACAGACACACACACACACACATGCACACACATAAAATGAATGAAAGGGGGAAACTGATAGGTTTCTCCATATTAGATTGTAAACATGTGGAACTTTCCTAGGAAGCAACATTGTCTGGCACCAGGTATCCATCAACACTACACAATTATAGCACTATAACTCTATTTTAACTGGATTCCCAATGGGATCCTGCCTTGAATCCCATTTGGGAGAAATCTAATAAATAAAAAAGAGATAAATCTAACAAATAAAAAATAAATTAAATAAATAAATAAACAGACAAACTGACATGGCAACTGCAGGATTTCACAGGATGCAGCCATGACACTTAAAGTGGAACCATAACACTATAACTGTTATAGCATAAACGAGCCTCAGGAGTCTCTCTGGAAGAGCCGCAAGAAAAAAGCAACTGGTAAGATGGCACAGCAGACTCACAGTCTACATGGGCATATGTTCCCCTTCTCCCTCTTCTAATACAACTGCTGTGTTATCCTTTATTGTGCACTCCATGGTATGCCTGCTCTGGCAGGGACTTAGTTGCCTGTGCTAGTGCTTGATAATGAAGCATTTTCATGCAGTTGTAATACTTCCTCTGTATTGCCCTAACTTAACCAGGGGAAAATGATGCACATGCCTAGTGTATACTTAAGTCCTATGTGGAGTTTCAAATGGATTGTATATAACTTATCAGAAATCTTATGCACATTGTGACTGTTGAACAAAGCATCTGATTTGACTTTGCCAGGCATTCAACACACCAGAATGTCCTTAAATCAATTTATCATTCAACCATAAGTATCTTCCACAAGGTTGCAATCATCATAGTGCCTAGCATAGCCTATAAATTTGCAATAAGTTGTAAAGACAACAACAATTTATTGCACAGAATAGCTTCCTCCCCATCTCAAGTCAACCTTAACAAGGCTTAGGAGTTTTACTTGATGTGTGCCTTCCTAAGATGTTACAAAAATACACAATCCTACAGCTCATCTAGTTTTTCTTTTCAATTGTATAGCCCTCCTCAAACAAAAATTGATTACTTTCAATTTGATCTTTAGTTTTAAGCTTTTAAGGCAAAGTGCTGTTAAGTGAATTCTACTTTAACTTTGTAGCAAAAATCTTGAAACATTTTTTCTCAAAGGAGAAAATCAGATGTACAGTTTTTACTGAGAATTTGCAGTCCTGATTTTAATAACCCCCATAAAGTTTGCAAGACTTCTGTCATTATCTGTGTTATAGATAAAGGCCATTTCTGCACAGGAAGGGAGGAGCAGTTCACTGCATGTCAAGAGTGGTGTTTTATACTCCAATTCAGAAACTGTGCTGTCTCCATCCTCTCCGATTTACACCATATTAAAGTGGAGAACAGTGGTTGCTGCATCTGCAACAGCAAGTTCCTGGCTACTCTCATTTCCCTCCCTCACCACACCCCACCATCACTGATTGGTCTGGCTTTTTTTAAAAAAAAAATTAAGCATATTTCTGCATTGCTACATTTACACTTAACTATGTATGTTCATTGATATGTGGGGGAAAAAATGTCTTAATGGTCCATTACCAGATCCACTCTCTTCCCGCTGTCCCTTTAACACGTGAAGACAATAATGATGGCAGGTTGTCCTTTGATGGGTGCAAAGAGATAGGGACGGAAATGACAGAAAGGACAGCCTGGGAACGCCCATAGATGTCTGCTTCTGCATGCAGGCAAAAAACGAAGCAGAACCGGTTTGGGAGATTTACATCAAAGTTTTTCTGGTTTTTACATACAGTGGTTTCTCATCACAGTGGACCATGCTAGGAGCTGAAAACATGCAGAACTATGAGGAAAACGATGATGCTGAAATGCTACAACATGCAGACTGGAGGGTAGGAATTCAACAATGGTATGATGTATCGACTTTGTACAGAAATGGCCAAAGACACTCAGAAGGTTTCATTTGTCTTCAGTTGAAATATTTACTGTGGGATACTTGTAAAATGTGGAGATGGAAACACATAACTCCAAAATATGGAGTGTTGAAGCAATAATGTGAACCATGTGCTTAGAATGCATTCACAAATTGCAGGCAAATCAGCTGAAATGTCTATGTACATTTTTCTCTTCTTTATATGACTCTTCACAAGATGTATCTTTTCCTTAACTTCCTTCTCCTGCCTTCCAAAGACTCATTTCACTATGGAATTCACTAAAGAAACCCTAAGATATAAATTTGTTCATTTTTTTCAAAGTTTAAATGTCCTTGATTAATCTTCAGCTAAACTTCCTTATGACTTTAATGGGAATAGAGAAGAAAGTAATACAGAGGAGAAGTGAAAACTACACTTTTTATGGAAGGCCTGGCTTTGTATGCCTTCATTACTGCATAGCTTTCAATGGAAGATAAATGAACTGAATTTCCTCAAATTGTAGCAAGTGCAATTTAAGTCCTGTACTATTCACCCATTTTCTGGTTATTGCAAGAAATATATAAGCAAGGAAGCAAAGTGATGATATATAGGATTTACTATATCTCTCACATAGAAAAATGTCTATAACATTAATTGACTTAAGATGCCCCTCTAACAATCTTGCATATATATGCATACTGGCACATTTAAAAACATGTCCAAAATGGTAGGACTTACTGATGATACAAGAATAAAGGGTAGGAACAATACATAAATAAAGTTGGCATTTATAACTTGGCTGTTATTTAAAAAATCAGGCTTTGTTATAGAAATGAAGTAATCAAGTACTATTTTCATTTTAGATCTAAAAATTGCAGTGTTAATATTATTTTGTGTCTCCTTTCACAATTTATTGTGATATGTTTCTTATTCCTCTGTCTATTATATGCCTGCCTTTTCATGATTTGAAATGAAAAGTAGATTAATAGCAAAACAGGGAAAACAAAGGTACTCAGCAGCCACCTTTGGGTCTGAAAGATTATATGGATGTAGTGACAAGGTGATAAATAAGAATAACATAAATGCATATAATATTAAAAAGTGTCAGAAGAATTAGACAAGCTGACTGCCCAGCATCACAGCTCACAAACTTAATTATTACACACTACCCTTGTACCAGATGTTCTATCCAGTTTCTAATGGAAATGTTTTCATTATTCAAAAGAAGATCTGTTTTGTACAGTCTCACTCTATTCTAGTTAATGTTTCATGAAAGACTACTTTCTTGCTATATATATATATATATATACACATACACATATACACACACATACAGACAGGGACAAGTTACCCACTTTAACAATAGGGGCAAAAGTGACAGGTTTCTACTTTTTTCTGCTGACGAGATAAAAAAAAGAAACTATGCATAATATATAAATGCCATGGTAATACATTCCTTTGCTGCACAAGAAAGAAACAGAAGGTCTTCTGTGGGTGCAGGCATGATGTGAGGAGAATGCCATGCAACAAGACAAGCTTTACACAACAAAGAGAAGGTCCAGGCATTAATATAAGAGAAACCAAGGCACTGAATACAGGGCTGTTGATACTGGGAAGGAAGGCAGATAACAGACTGGGTCTTTATCTACTTTTAAGTTCCTATGATGAAGCAACAGAGCAAATTGGACAGCACAGGGTAAGAACTGGTTCAAGAAATGTTCCTATCAGAGATAAAGGACAGGATGGTGCTTCCCCATTCCAGTTCTTCAATTCTATCAGACTGGCAACTGAATCTTATTTAAACCTTGGTGATGGGACACCATCTTCAACTACACCTTGGGAACCAGTGCAGTGTAGGAGTGTATACCAAAATGTCTGGAACACACAGTCCTGTCATTCAGCAGAAGAGAATAGCCAGGGGCTGCTCCATTTCTCATTCCACAACATGCAGCATCTACTGCCTAAAGCAACCACTGCTTGAAGCCTGCTATCCTTGGCTAGCTGAAGGCAACTTTATTGAGTTGCGTTTCTTTAGATATTTGCAGGATTTGCTTAGCCAGGCACCCTGGAGCCAGGGAACAATGTTAAGCTATCACTGTTTAATCAGCCATGATACGCGTAAGCAGTGAGCACTCGTATGAACAACATAATTCCTCACATACACTACATTGTAAGTGAAGAAGCTTACAATGCCCATTTCATACAAACTAATAACTATGTTTCTAAGTCACGATTCATAAAAAGGCTTTAAAATATGCCTTATTTCCTGTTTTGGAGCTTAAAAGAAGGTAAGTCCAACTTCCTGACTCATTTTACTGTTTACATAAAGGTGACTACAGAATAATGGTATGCAAGTGAAGACTGCTCAAACCAGGATTTGATTGCCCAAAGAGTCACTGTAATGGAGAGTTATAATATAATTTCTCTTCACATTATACATGATTTTATCCTCCTCATCATTTATATAGCAAACTTTTGAAGAGCAATGAGAAAGCAGTGTGGTCATCCCTAACCCAGCACTTGCATCAAAGCTTTACTGCTTAGGGTACATAGCAAGAGAAAGTTAGAAACCACTTGTTCTACTTAGCTTTAAGATAGTGATTTCTGTTACCAATAAATTGCTACATGCTAACATTGTGCTTGAGATATCAACTTAGATAGTCGTTTTCTAATCAAATTCTGCCAATCCTGCTGAAGCAGTAGGAGCCATGCTAATACAAATATCTGGTGGGGAAACAGAAACTGTAAATTTGCCTAAACTAGAAGTATACCTTAATGTTGACTAAAAATATTGGTTAACAAATGTGTATGTTCTGAAGATATTGTCTCCTGCTCATGTTGTCTCTCTGACAGTTCACTACTGTGTATTCATTACCCTCTAGGAAGAGGGTTTAGACCTACAGCTTAAGTAAACTACTCAGAATCTCACAGGTCATCTTGTATAACAGGGGTGGGCAAATATCCAACGTCCAGAAACCATAAAATCTCTTACTGGACTGTGGAAGGAAACAACAATTTGAGAAAGTCTTTGAAAACTGTGTAGTTTTTGAAGATTATTCTCAGGTCAAGACTTGCTCTTGACAAAATTCACATGACTGCACAGAAAACTTCATTTTCATTGCAGAGGTTCTTATAATTCCAAGATTTTCACCATAAGGCTTGAAAATCACATTTTTTTCTCATTTTCTCTTATTTCTTAAAAAGTATTCTTTCCCTCGCTATCCCCATCCAAGTCCATTAAACTTTTTTTTTCTTTTTGGTAATTTAAAATTCAAAATGCTCCACACACACACACTGGATGAAGTGAAATTGTGCTATGTTTGCCTCTCCTATGTTTTAGGTCCAGGAGAGGCATTTTTAAATCAGCAAATAAAACAAATAAATTCCTAAAAGGTATTGGAGTAAAAGCAGCATTTGAAAAATTGGTGTACAGGGAGAAAGCACATTAGGGTCTTAAAAATAACCATCAGCGTGGGATGTATCCCATAGCTAGGACTTAACCCATTTCTGATATGGAAAAAAATTATCAGTGAGTGGGTAAATGATATTAGCATATGCATAGTTGTTTAATTTGGTCATGGAAGGCTCTTTTTTTCCTCCAATTAGTTCTTTCTGTGAATTAAGGGGGATTTTCAAATTTCCTTCTCTCTCTACAGCCCTTTACAGTACTAAAACATGTTCCTAAAGATAGGACTCGTTGGACGAGTCTGGGAAGTAGTATTTGAGAGGCAGAGCACTAGATAAAGGAGGGTGAAAATTGGGAAATCTCTCTTTCCTTTCTATTTACAGAATGAAACCTCCATTAAATCAATCGGTCATCTGTGAGTGGAACAGTAAGTGAGCTACAATCCTTTGCAAGTTTTATGGCTAGTGATTTCTTTTTTTTATTCCTTTTTTACTACCCACTTCTACAGACTTTGTAGAAAAATACAATCCAACAAGGACATTATAAAAGGATGCCTGTCAATACATAAATATGACTATCTTTATTTTGAGAAATTCAGAAAAAGTTGAAGGGAGAGTTACAGACTTAGGCAAATAACACTTGTAATGAAAAGAACAGAGAGGCTACGATATATGTCTGTATTATTTAACATAGACATTAGAAACATAGGAATTACTAGTGGTTCGATAGCATAATTACTATCCATTTTTTCTTTTATGTAAATTTAACTGAGGCTATTAAATGAAAAAACCTTCAACCATTTTTTCTAAGGTCACTGTATTTATTACTCCTCTGTTCGGCAAGATAAACATGCCAATGAAATGTTGGGGCTAATAAATATGGTTGTTCCAAAGATCAGTAAAAGCTTGAAGAAAATAGGAAGGGATAGCTACTGGAAGCAAAATAGTTACCAGAACTTGTTAACTTTTAAAATAGATAATGACTTAAGACATGGGAATCATGTGGCTATGCTGACAAGGGCTTCTGGTAGTTGCAGTCCACCAACATCTGAAGGGCTGAATAGTTCCCAAATTTTCTGTAAAATGTAATCTACAGTAGTTTGTAGCTTTGTCCAAAATACACTACATATTTTCAGAATTGTGATGCAGGAACATAAATGCTATGTAGAACATCCTACTATAGGATGGAATATCTACATCAATTTTGCACTGGGTTTTAAAAAGTCACCAATTCTGTACCATGACTATCGCTTCCTTCTATGGTCAGAAGGTCTTATCATTTAACTATGCATCCAAATGTATTTTAAAGCCATTGACATCAAAAATACAAATTTTCAGAAATACAATCAGCATATATTAATGTATATTCCACACACATATAAATGATATCCTTTCTTTTCATCATCTTTCTTTGTCATTATAATTTATAAAATAAATTTCTTAAAAGTCCACTTCCTGAATATGTACAGATAGCATATTACACTTTATTCAAGGAAACCTTCCATTACGTGAGTTTTGCAGACAACTAGATCTGCCACAATCCCTACATATAGCAGTGGGTCTTTGAGATCCTATGGAACAGGAATGGGCAACTTGTGGCTCTCTAGGTGGACTGCTACTCCCTCTATCTTTCACCACTGGATATACTATGGAGGTGATGGGACTTGCTCTTGAACAATATCAGGGGAAACACGTGGCCCATCCCTCCTCTGTTCCCCTAGCTTTTGTAGATTGTATGTTATTGACCCAAGAGCAGCCTCTTCTATGCTGAATAGTTGTGTGTAGACAAGTAAGCATGTATGTGAGGCTTCTTGAGCAGCACTGTCATAGTAAGAAAATGAACCACATCTGTTCAACTTGTCATGTAAAGTCTATCATGAGTGCATCTAACAGTAATGCTGATCATATGGGAGATTCTCCTCGCCCTTCTTAAGGTGATCAGGAGATCTTCTTTCCATGTCAAATACTTCAAGGTAAATGAATTCTAGGGACTTGGAGAGCATTTCCACATGTTTGGAAGCTCCCTGGGCCCCTCAGGTGTGAAACAAAAATATACAGATTTTTTTTAAAAAAACAAAAGTTGCCCCGAAATGCCATGAAATGTCCAGTAGGTGGCATGGGGCACATTTCTACTATTTTGCAGTCTATCTTTGCAGGCTAAGGTAGTACTAGGAGAGAGATTGTTTGACTTCTGCTCACTTCCTATTGTTAAAAAGTTCTCTCCTGGGCCTACAATGACCTAAGAAGGCCCCTCAACATGGTGAAAATGTCAGGTTATCGCCTATCTCCTGGGGATAAAATTGATTTCTTTCTGGGAGCAGTTGTGGTGGAGAGATGAACCTCTCCAAGATCTCCTGGGAGGCTAATGCAGCCCCCATTCTTTCCCATTTCCACATCCCTATTCCACAGTATGAAGTAGCTAAAATATGTAGAGCTGGAAACCAAATTCAAGTGGTCTTCAGGTGGAGCTTTCATCTCACAAAAACTTCAGAAAGTCTTGGAATTCCTTGATGAACTTTAGTATACAATTCTAATATCGGTACAGATTTCTTGACATCAGGTTATATATTGTATGTTTAAAAACACTCCAACTTTTGAAACTGATATTAGGATCCCAAATGGTTATTAAAAATACTAGCTTACTTAAGGTTCCACCAATATATTAGGTGTGGACTTCCTTTGTTCAATAAAACTTTCTCCTTTTCTCCTTTTTTCTGTACTTTCTGTATAGAATGGTTCCCCAAGCCACTGGAGCAAATGGTTGAGAGCTGCAGAGGAATGCCCTTCTGCTGATGAAAGCCTCCTATTGGGGGATATTATTATTGTTGTTGTTGTTGTTGTTGACCCATAAGATGCTTTCAACGTTTGTATTTGTGAGGCTGAAATATACTGTCAACCAAATCCAGGAGAAATTAAAATATATAATTTCTCTGTTTTTTTTTGTTTTCTTTTCCTTTTTAAAAAATGGGCTCCTTGGTCATGCTGTGTTCCTATGGAATCTATTTTTGTGATGCTACAATTAATTTTATAAGCTTTGCCGTAAAAAGAAAGAAGGGAAAAAATTTTCCCTTAAGGAAGAAAAAAACAAACAGATTTCAAGATATGGAAAGTAGAGAAGAAGGCGCCAGTGGAGGAGAAAGTGTCAATGAATTCAACCAAGCCCATGTGGGACTAAATAGATTAAATATTTAAAGTACAATTTCTCCAAAGTAAAAGTCCTCCTTTAATCTTTTGTTACCAAGCAAAATGCCCTCTAGCATAATGCTAGAATGCCAAATCCATTTAAAGCATGTGCTATACACATAACAACAGTTGGAAAACAGTTTTGACTTCCTCTCCAGCACATGTCCTCTGGTTTATACCAGAAAGTCACTACCTCTATCAAACTGCTGCAGTCTGAGGTTTCTAAAAGATGCAAAGCCATAAGCTCAGTGTTTTCCACAGCCAGCAAAACTCAATGTTATTAGTGAGAACACACTACATTTGTCCTGGCACTTTCTATGTAATATACTTGCCAGGTACTTTTTAATTATAGTTATAACCTAGTTCCATGGAGCTGCCTTAAATGATAAACAATGCTCCTTTAAAGGAATGACTCCAAGGCTGTTTTAAACTCAAATGCATAATGTGGTTCTTGCTGTGCTCAGCTTAGGATATATTATCTTTAAGAAATCTTTTAGCCCATTCCTATTTGGAGAGGTTAGGAAGTCAAGACTATTAGTAAGTTATGGAATTAGAGGGTAGAGTTGACCAGAAAAAGCAGAATGTTTCCAAAATTTTTAACAGCTAGAATTAAAGTGTGACTGTGCACACACACACAGACACACATGAACACACCCTAGGTGTATGGGGCTTTATTTTTTAAAATGTATTCTTCTCTCAACAGACTCCAAATGGAGTTTCACACAAGCACTGAGAATAATTTCCTGGGTCAAATTAGCTGATATTACTTAGCTTTTTTTTTTTTTTTTGCAGTTAATGAAAGACGTCTGTTTATCCTAGCACATGATTGCCTTTACTATTGTATCCTGCATTTTGCATGATTTGTTTTTGGAATGCTTATCAGAAGGAAAACATATTTTTATTTGTAAGACTGATTGCTTAGGCATACCTCTGAGATAATCCTATTATGGAAGGAAAACAAGTTAATCACAGTGGAAACATGTTCGCAATGTCCATTTTCAACTTTCTATGAATGAAAGGAAGGTAATGGCATTATTTTTTTAAAAAAAAATATAAATGTGGAAGAATATTTTTTTCAATTCAGTCCTCCCAATTGTTCAGGAAAAAGCCACCAAGGTCCTAAAGTGTTTTTACCTGAAACAGCACTAGGATCTTTTTTTCTTAGAATTCTGCTGCCCCTTACACAAGTTCAGAACAGTCTATGGGATCAAACAGAAAGACATCTTCCTTTGTATTTTCTCACCTTGCTACTGCAATTCTTAAGCATTGGCTTTAAGGCTTACAATTCAATGAAAATAAATCAAGCACTCTGTTACTCATGGCAATTCCTTGAGAAAGAGTAGGTATATCAACTGAAAGGAAGGAGACTAAGATCTTGCTCAATAAATAATTCAGCATAAAGCTCTGTTTCTTTATGTGGTCTCTTGAGATCTACTAATCTTCCCCTTTGTTGTTATGTGAGTGACATGGATCAATAAGTTCTACAATTAACTTTTCTCATGCAAATCAATTGAGCCCTAATCTCCACAAAGCCCAAGGAACATAAAAGAGTTGGATTTGCCCAGTGTCTTTTATTATTCCTAACAGGGAAATGGGGAAAAAATGCCCCAGCTTAAAGCTGGCTTGTTAGATTCAATGAATCTAGATAGAAATTGTGAAAGAGTTCTTTTTATATACATTGTCAGAGGGAAACAGTTAACCTTCCAGGTCAAATACTATAAATATTTGATCAGAAAGAGCACAGGTAGATGTGATTGTACTAAAATGTATGTACATGGTTAAGCTGACACATGGAAAAACCTCAGTGAAATAAAGAAAAATGAGTTTAAGTAAAATATTCATGTGCAACAAAATGCTGTGGGTGCCTCACAAATATGTAATACTTTCCATATGTTACTTAAAGAACCATAAAGCTTTTCTATGGTGATCCCAAAAGTTTTGCATTGAGGGCACCTGTTTTTATTTTGGAGTGTATTTACTAAGAGGGTCAAGGGAAACAATCTCAGCTGTAGCCTTATTGGAAAGCTTAACTTTGGTTAACTGTGGTGATGTGAATGTGAATGGTCTCTTCAATTTTAGTGTGGTTGAAGTTTTATCTTCTCCGTCTTTTTTTTTTTTTAGCTAAAAGCATTTAATCATATCTGAACAGTACAAACAGTAGCAGGTAAACAGTAACAAACTTCAAACTATGGTTTATGAGGCTGGCTTGGCTCAGTAAACCATAGTTTAAATTAACCACAGTTTAGGGTTTTGATGTAATTAACTGTGTGATTAATTGAAAATTAATTGAAAATAGAAGTTGGCTCATTAAAAATAGCAGTTGGTTAACTGAAAATAGAAGTGAGTGTTTCCAGCCACCTTGTAATAATCACCTTGCACAGAATAGGAAAAGTTTTGAGGGATTTTTTAATAATGGAAAGAGAAAGAAGTTCTAAACCTTCTATTGCTTCATCTTAAAATAACATTACCTTTTTAAATCAATCATGCCAACTTCCATCAAAAACATCACAGAACCCCAAAACTAAAACTCTCATCTGATTACTGCTTATACAGATTTTTATTGTGATTGCTCTAGTAATGTACAGTAGCAAAGAAAGAAAAAAGAATATTACATAATGTGTCAAGGGTTATCATTTTTGGTTACAGATAATTGTTGGAGGAGAACAAACAACAAAATGAGGATTATGAGTCAGAGAGCTCTTTCAGTGCAACATTTGTCTTTGTGAATATTTCTCAAACGGACCTCTTCAAGATGCAGAAAAACATGTTATTTAACTCTTAAAGATTCCCTTCACAGACTTTCACTTAGATGAAATCAAATCTAGGAGTGAAGATCTGTGACCTTCTCAAGACCTTGTTCTTCAGTTCTCATCAGCACCAGCTATCATACCTAGTAATGAAGCATAATACAAACTGCAAGCAAAAATATCTGTAAGGCAACAGTTGCTGACCTCTGTTCTAACAAGACATGCTTATAAAAAAAAAGTCACTAAGTTAGTTGGGAGAAATTTTAAGAAGTGTGAAATTGCAGTGCAAATCATCAGGAACACAATCCTGTCAGTGTAAAACAGCTCATGCAATGGACTGTCTTGCCATTCATGCATTTAGTTATCCAAGACCTCCCTCAGAAAGGATATTGCATCTGCTAGGGAAGAAGTTAGTTACTTTGTTTATATATCCTGCTAGAAGTTGGCTCTTTGTAGAAGTATCTGCTTCTTGAATACCAGAGGCAAAGAGTTCCTCAGAACCAAGGCAATATGGAAGTGATAGTTTGGGGAAATGGCCTGCCAGAAAGGCAAATACCATTTCTCATAGGGACTTATCAGAGGCAGGTACTGAAGGGATAGGTGGCCCCAGAAAGAGAAGCCTCTAGTGGTCATACCTGATAGGCAATCCAATGTAAGAATACTTGCAGGGTATTCTCATCTGCTGGAACTGATAAGATGTTGACTCAGAAATTTGATAGTTAGTGAGTACACATTTTCTAACTCTCTGCTCAAAAATCAAGTACATGACAAGCACAGAATTCCAAGAAAGTTTTAACTTCTTATAAGGGTGGAACCACACGTTATGTGGGAGAAAAAATTGCTGGCCACATCATGTCAGATTCTACCCCTTATCTCTTGGGAGTATGCCACCTATATCATAATGGCAACATTAAAAAATGTGTGATACTACAGCATTGGGTAGATGATACTACGCATTTGGCAAAGAATAGCAAGGGGCTGGAAAGCTCCATGTAGAAATTTATTTTATTTTATTTTAGTGAAAGAAATACCATATAAAAATAAGAAAAATCAACCCATTTTTACATGTACACACATTTTTCCTAAAATACATATTTTTATGTATTAAAGTGCGTTTAGACATATTTTTCTATTGCATACATTTTTAACCTCAGTATTTTTCAACTGTATGGATAAACATGGGTATATTTTATTTATCTGAAATGCACTGCCAGACTTGAAAATGTGCCGATATCTAATATAAGGTGCGTT
The DNA here is from genome assembly GCA_948472985.1 of Iguana delicatissima. Classification (NCBI taxonomy): domain Eukaryota; kingdom Metazoa; phylum Chordata; class Lepidosauria; order Squamata; family Iguanidae; genus Iguana; species Iguana delicatissima. Next base: position 1,812,884 of record CAOKZL010000119.1, read on the forward strand.
TTGTCTTAGAATGAGTTTTGGGAGGTTTGCAATGGGTATTTTAACTGAGAATCCCAATTCTATCCAAAGTGTGTTCTATCTCTAATCTCATGTCATACAAGACCATTGAACAACTGGAAAACTACTGCCTACATAGTGATTATTCAAGAAAGAACACTGACTCACCATTGTTTGTGATATCCTTTATTGTTGTTTCCATCCTCAACAGAGGTATGCTCATTTGCCCTGAAATCTTACACATTATTCCATAGAATCATAGAATCATAGAAATATAGAATTGGAAGAGACCTCATGGACCATCCAGTCCAACCCCCTGCCATGCAGGAACACCCTCAAAGCACTCCCAACAGATGGCCATCCAGCCTCTGCTTAAAAACCTCCAAAGAGGGAGACTCAACCACACTCCGAGGCAGCATATTCCACTGCCGGACAGCCCTGACCGTCAGGAAGTTCTTCCTGAGGTTCAGCTGGAATCTCCTTTCCTGCAGCTGGAATCCCATTGCTCCTTGTCCTGGTCTCTGGAGAAGCAGAAAACAAGCTCTCTCCCTCCTAACAAGCCCACTCCCTCCATTCATCCATTCATTGTGTTGAACACAACCCAAAGCAGGAAAGTTGATTTTTACAATTAAATTATAAACAATAAGACAGTATTCCTGTAAGGAATGTGTACTTTGATAATAAATATCCTTTTTATAAATATTCTAACCATTTTTGTTATAAATATGCTAACATCTTTTTTGGCTGAAATCACAATGCAAGCAAAAACCCTTTTTCAATGGTATTCAGTCATTCACATTAATCACTGTCTTTTTCACAATAACTTCTCCCTCAGAAGTTGAACTTCACCTAAATTGCCATATTATGGCTTTATCTGATACATAAAGAGCAACATCATTTGAAATTCATTGAATCATTATGAGTATAATACATATTCATAAGAAGTAGACAGTATGTTGGTACAATAACATGTCATTGTGTTGGGAACAGATACAACAGTACTGTTCTTTCTCTCCTGGGGTTTTATAATTTTGGGCAGATAATTAAACAAATAGTTTTTGAAAAAGCTTTTATATTATTTGAAAACCAAGGTGAGACAGTGGAAGTGCCAGCAATCTATTAGCCCAGTCATAGGAAATTCTACAGCATAAAGTCCTATACCTGAGTATAGGATGGCTCATTCTTGGATCACTATTTTTTCCTATAAACTACATCACTCACAAATAAGCCATATCATCAAAAATTATCATCACTTTTATATGCTTAAAGTGAATAAAAGAACATCTATCTTGCATGAAACGACTTTATTAAAATACAAGCTTCTTTAATCTAGCTTGCTTTCCCTGCAAATATTGTGTTTCTGGTATGTTACACAAAATGTTAACATTGGGAGACATGCACATTGTTATTGTTTTGTAATGACATTTGAAATAATTATACTGATTTTCATTTCAATCAATAAAATGGTAATTGACATAGGAAACTGAACCCCCCAAAACACTGGGCAGTTGGAATTAGGATAGGCTTGATAAATCTCCCTTCATCTCTTTCTCTCTATCTCTGCCATTGAAAAGAGGCCATATCAACCTATGAATTCTCTCTTTCACCTTAGACATCACAGGAGGTATAAATCTGGCAGCAGAATCAGAAAAAAAGTATTCTGGGGTCTCATCCATTTTTCCATGAGGTCTCATCAATTATCATAACATCTAGGCAAAAAATCTTTGTAAAATCACCTTCCACACTTCTTCTTCTAGCTGTGGTTGTGAGCCACCATTTCATCCCATTACCGGCTAGGATTGTTTTGTAAAATATTTGTATTCTCTAAAATATAGCCTTAAAATCAACCACCTAACAACAGATTTTGGGCAGTGACTGGTGAATGAATACTGATCATTATACAGATCATTTCTTTCACAAGACATTAAAATGTAATCCCTCTACACCACCACTCCATGCCCTCTGGAATCTAGGTTTTTTCCCCTAGACAGACTTGGCAAAAAATTAAGGATTTAATCTTTTTCTTTCTGTTTATTTTCATATGGGGTTTCTTTTGCATTAATACAGGAAGAAGACTGCAAATGAATCAGCTATTTTTAAAAAAGGATAACAGAGAACAGTGGAAGGCCAACTTCTAGTTTAACACACAAATTAGATTTCAATTTTATTTTATTTTATTATTTTATTTCATGGATTGCTAGTAACAATTAATTGGGATCAGGACACTTTTTGGCACCTGTGAATTAATTTAATTCACAAATTAAATTAAAAATCTTCACTTATGACTCTACACCATGTTATACAAGGGAATACACATAACCCCTAGGGATATGTGAGAAATTCTCCATTTTTTTAAAAAAAAAATTGGATTTATTTGATTTGCATGCACACGGAAACACACACACAGAAGGTGTAAATGGACACATTTTTCAGTTGGAAATCTAGTATTTCTCTGTTTGTGATGGTGTGACACTGTAAGTTTATTTCCAGTCTTAAGTTGACTTCCAGCCTTGCAAGACTGGAAATTCCCTCCCAGTGCTTTTACTAGGGTTCTTGCCAGCCTTCTAAAGCCGACTTCCACGCATGGAACGACTGGCAATCTCCCAGCTCTATCAGGTATGCTGCCACCACCCCCCTGAATTAAGAATCATTTGGACAGGATAGGAGGGACCCTGCCCAATCTCTAAGCATAAGGAACTTCCACCTCCCCCTTCCCCTGAGTGAGAGGTCCTATGTAGCGTGTGCCAACCCTGGCGTGGAAATGGAGAGAAACGGAGGTTTATAAAAGTGTTTTAATCAAGGCATGCAAATAAACAATATCACACTTGGGAGACCCCCTCTCCCAGGTACACTTAGTTACAAGAATTTACAAAACAGATATAACAGCACAGATACATTCTTAAGATCAGCCAATTCCCAAAATAACAACATTCCTAACGCGACTAACTACTTATTTCTAGTTACTCACAATTAGGTTACAGGCGTAGATGGTCTAAAGGAGAAGGGGGGGGTCCAGGAGACAGGGCATGCTGCCAGCTCCACTGGCCCCGCTCTCCTCTCTCTCTCTGTGTCTCTCTGTCTCTCTGTGTCTGGCCACATGGCCTCTCAGAAGTTTTATATTTTCTTCCTTGGAAGGATCTGGAAGCATCTCCAAGATGCCCACCTCTTTTCCTTTTGGTTGGTCAATTCTCACCTTGTGACCTGTGATGCTGACCCTTTCCTTTTGGTTGGTCAACTCTCACTCTGTGACCTTTGATGTAATCCCAACATCTCATTAACCCTTGGTTTACCTGAAGAGGGAAGTATCTCCCTTTGATAAGCCTAGATAATGGGAAGCCCCATTATCACAGATGGAAAGAAGAAATCCGTTCAGTAAAATCTGAAAAACATGCAAAGGAGACTGAGTGCATTTGTACAATATGTACAAAAAATGCATATTGAATGGGAATGTGCATCCATTCAAAAAATGGAAGCAAAAATACTATGATATTTTGCCCTCCAGGAAACAGTCTGTACAGAATAGACTTGAAGGTGGTGAAAGGAAAGAGATGATAACACATTTGCCAATTCGTAGTAGCCCTACCAAGCTGTGCAGAAAAAGCAGGGCAACAGGGCATCTCCGACTCTATGCCAAAGCTAAGCTCACAGGAGCTATGTTGTTTAGTTCCTATCTAGCCTGCTTCCCATGATCTATATGCATCATTTGGAATAAAACTTTACAGGACTGGAGAATGCAGATTGCCTGCATATTGTTACAATTATAACCAAGCACAAAAAACCTTTTGCATATTAAAAACAAATACCTTCTGTCATAGTACTGTCTTACATAAGAGAAGTCTTGATGGAGCAGAAAATGTACCTAGTCCAGCATACTCTTTTCTCATACATGCTAGTGAAATGATACCAGAAAATAATCTAAATCTTTTCAGATTAAAAACTTTGCCATCTCCAGTCTCTTTGGATAGAACCTGAAAATTAACACAAAAGATGTAATGAATTATTAATAGAGAACAGTTTCTGCAACTCATATTGATATTGCTAGTAATTAGCTTTCCAGGTGGTTTGCAGCTATTAATTAAGTAAAATTCCTTTTTCATTATTATTATTACCTCTGGTGTTTACACAATGTTTTCCTCATCAAACGAAAACAATCTAGACCTAAGTGGGCTGTGTCAGCTGCATACAGTCTTGCAATTCATCACAGAAACTTTGTCTGTCAAAACACCACAGTTTCTGAAAACACACCAAAATTATGTTTTTTTTTTCTGCATACAGACCCAGAAAAGAAAAACAATTACTACACCTGGAGTATTTTATTATGTTGTGACTGGGAATGGTTGAAGCATACTGCCAAGGACTGTGCTTCATAGTCTGCCAGCTGCAGGAAGAAAAGTGGGTCCAACTTTGGATTTAGGCCAATGAAACTTAACTAACATATGAGACTAAGTTTATCAATATAGTAATTACATATACCAAATTTTATTTTCTGCTCTGCTAAATTTACTAAGGTGCTACAAATAATAAATGTTAGTGATGCACAGAAGAAGCTGGCAAAATAGAAATGCTCATCAACTACACACAGAGAGAAGTGCTCAATGCCTACCTCTGCCTACAGGAAAACAGTGTTCAGTCTGGTCAAAAGAGAGGAAATGATAGAGGAAGCTACAGTTAAATACAGGTAAGGATTTGGTATGGGCACATTTATCTACCTTATATTAATCCAGGTCTTCAGGGCCAGATGAATTGCAGCCAAATGTTGTAAAGGAACTGACAGGTATAATCAGAATCTCTGTCTATAATTTTGAGAATTACAGGCTTCCCCCACTTATTTGACAGGTTGGGGATCAGAGCACTGTCAGAAAATGGAATTGGTTGAAAAGCAGAAACTGTACCGTAGGGAGCATAAAGGACTTACGGAGGCTCACCTGGGACTAATCGTGCATACCCTGCTTGCAAATTCTTTTAACCAGCTTAGTGCCTCCCCTTTCCAAGTAGCACATGTGTGTGAGTGGTTCCAAGTGAGTTAGACAAGAACTGATGAAAGACAAATTAATGGAACTTGTTAATTTGGAAGTGTCAACAGAGTGAGTTGTCAGATAAAAGATCATAAAAAAGGGGGGGGGGGTCCTGTATTGGAAAGTAAATAAATTATAGAGGGCAGGGAAATATTTCCTTGTTTGTTCAAAAAAGGGAAAAACAGGACCCGTACATTTATTGATCAGCCAACTTGACAATGATACCAGGATCTTTAGGCAATCTGCGAAGGTATAGAAAATAATGTGATTACTAAGAGTAGGATTAATCTTTCTCTCAACCTACCCAATAAAGTTACAAGCATGGGAGATCACAGGAATTTTGTGGATTTCAGCAAAGTTTTCAACAAGATTGACAAGGTGGTAAAATATTTGCTAGATGCTGCTGCTGTTAGATGGACTTCTAACTGGTCCACAGACAGTACACAGGGAGTACTCACTAATTTTTCCTCATTATCAGGAAGAGAAGTATTACAATAAGACAGAGATGGGTAAAGTGTGGCCTGCAGGCTACAGATGGCCATGGGCCAACAGCCCCCAAAATCCCATTAAACAACAACAACAACAACAACTTTGCAATTTTAGGGAATTGTCATCATCATTCTCACAATATTTATACTCTGTCTTATACCAAAAGATCTCAAGGTGGTTTACAAAAAGCATTAAGACACGTTAAACAGTTTAAAACAATAAAACAATTTAAATAAGTTGAAAACATATTAAACACCATAGTGAGTAAAACACAGATTTAAAAGATTTAAAATGTTTAAATCTATGTGCAATGGTATTTGGGATGGATTAATGAGGACCAAAGGCCTTGATGACAGCAAGTTTTAACTTGCCGTCTAAATGAGATGAGTGTGCGCATTGAGCCTCCAAGGAGAAGGCATTCCACAGGTGGTGTGTCCCACCTGAGAAGGCCCTCTTTCATGACCCAGTGTATTGACAAAGTGGTGGGACAAAGAGGAGCCTTCCTGAGCAGATGTTAACACCAGATCAGGTATGTACGAGGAGAGGTGTTCCCTGAAGTACTGAGGCCCCAAGCCGTTTAGAGTTTTAAATGTTACCACAACACCTTGGATTCAGACTTGAAATGTATGGGAAGCCAGTGAGACTCTTTTAAGACTGGAATTATATCTACATCCGGAGAAAGTCATTCAAGATAACAAAGGGTCTAGAAGCCAAGCCATATGAAAAACTAGAGATGGAAAGAATATTTGAAAATGTTCAGAAACTCATTGAAAAGCATGTTTTTTGAGTGCAGAGAAACTCTGATGGGAAGAATCCTGGACTGATGAGAATCTATGCAGTTAAAGACTTCTCCTGTGCAAAATTTGCAGGTGGTTGTTTTGTACATAAAAGAGCATTTTATATATGGAAAATAATATCTCAATACAGAAATATTGATTCCTCTGCAGATAACACCATTTTCTGCACAATAAAGGCTGTAACAGGGGATTTGTTCTGACTAAAATGTGCACGTGGTTGATTTAAATAGAAAACAGCATTTTTAAATATTGTTTTCTATGCAGAAAATGCTGTTTTCTGTACAAAACAGCCACATGCGAAAAACTGTGGGTTATGAAGACTTTCTCACAATAGGAGGAAATCGCTGCGACCTTCAAGGTGAAACTTAGTGAAGAATTAGCTGTCTTGGATCCCATTTGGGGGGGCATATAAATGCAATAAATAAATAAACAAACAATGTCCTTATGAAAAACATGTTGAAACGGCTGGGTATATAAAGGATCTTGGAAAGTAAGCCCTGTGAAAGATGGTTCTGAGATTTGGCTCTTCATTCTAAGGCAGAAAAGACTTTCAAGTATTTGGAGGGCTGTTACATAGAACAGGAAGTAAGATAATTTTCTACTGCTCCAAAGGACAGAATCTTAACCAATGGATTACAATTGCCATGTGATTCTGGTTAAACATTGGAAAGAACTTTCTGATGGTAAGACAGTAGTACAGACTACTTTGAGGAGGGTAGACTCTCCTTTGATGGACATATTTAAGCAGAATTGGACAGTTATGCTACCATTCTATGATTCTTAGTCCTTTTTTAACATTAATACCTTTTCCTGAATCAAACTACTATAACTATCCAACATCACTTACCTAATTAAAGCCAATGCCTGATTGCTCTTTTCATATCTCCATCCTCAGCTTTCCCTGAAGGACTCAGAAGACAGTTTTCTTTGTTCAATCTTGAAAGAGTACAGGATTGAACAAAGTATCTCAGATAGCTCTCACATTTCATGTCTAACTGCTTGATATGAATTATCTCTAACTTAGGCCCTTTCCTCACGGGGGGGGGCGAAACGGGGCCACGTACGCAGGGGCAGAGCTTACCCGCGAGCGGGTTGCTCCATCCCTGCGGAGAGCGCGGATCTGCCGTTCTAAATGCCGCCAAATTTCGGCGGCGCTCGGTGGTGCACGGCGGCACCCAAAATGGTGGCCGGTGGCTTCCGACGGTGCTCCGCCAATCAGGACAGCGTGCCAGCCGGAAGCCCGCCCTCAGGCAGATCTGCAGGGACGCGCTACCACGTCTCTGCAGTTCTTCACTGGGGGCTGCCACAGGGCAGCGCAGGTGAGTTTTGTAAAAACCACTTTCGAAGGTGGTCTTTATAAAATTCGCAGCGCCACCCCCGCGGCTGCGCTAGAGCAGTTTGAGATCTAGAGCCTCACTTTTTTTAACTGCGCTAGTGCACCCCGCAGTGAAGAAGACCTCCAAGAGAGGTTGCCCTAGCGTGGGCAATATGCCCGTGTGGAAATGGCCTTAGTGAAGGGTTATTTTAGCTTTTCCCAGTGTTCTCCTTCATTTCAGAGATTGACCGACAATAATACAACACAGAAATTATTCAGTCACTAGCTCAGAAGTATTTTCTTCCTGAAGGTAACTGCCTTCTACTGTCTATCTGACCTGTCTGAAGAATAACCTCAAGAATATTCCCTCTCTTGATTGGTTTTCAACAGCTCTTTGTCTTCTCCCCTCCTAGAATCTTCTTCTACTTAACTCTTTTACTAGCTTTTCTCTTTGTTAACTGATTATAGTGACTAAAATGCTTCTGGTGTTCTCCAGCAGTGTTAGGAATGCCTCCTAGGAGCCAAACCTCATTTGGGTTGTTTGCCATTTGGCAATTTCACAACTTTCCAAAAGCAAATAGATACGTAGGTATTGTTTACCAGGAATAGACTCAAATGATTAAGACAGATTTGTCTATATTAGTTCCTGAAATAGCTATTGATTTGAATAGGCAAGTGTCACTCAAATGAGATACTTGAGATAGAAGTTCAATATACTTAAGATGAATTTCTTATCATTGATACTGCACACTCTTTGAAGCAGCTCATTGTATATCTTATGTATCTCATGAGGTTTATTTTCAGAAAAAAATGATTTAGAAAATTCATCTGGGATACTCACCACCTCATTCTTCACTTTAAAAGATGCAACTATCATTTTCTGAAGGTGAATTTAATGTTTCATATTTGAGTTTTATCACTCAGATAGCTGGTGCCAACTCCTATCCTGTGTGGATGTGGAAGAGAGAGGCTGAGCCGCTTCATCCTTTGGAGCATCACAGACTGAAGCAGTAGTAACAAATGCCCAAGCAAGGCCTTGGGCTGCCTTAAAAGGGAAATGCTGAGGTAATTAGGCCAGCTGTCTCAATTTATAGCTAGCTATAATTTAGCACAGTTAAGGTTGTTTCTTGGCAGCAAAACAACTCCACAATCTCCATTTGGCATTATGTTACATTTCCTGCTGTCACATTTCCTAAGCTTTCGTTTACTCCTTGGGCCATTTTCTTTTGTGATTTCCTGAATTGCATTTGACCTCCCTTGGGCTGTCTTCCATGAGCAGACTGTGCACTGCTTCACTATGTTTCCTCTCTTACATTTGTACGGCTCTGAACAGGCTTCGTTTCTCCATTATTGGTTTCTCTTGCACTGTAGATGCTCTGACCTGGTAACTTGCCACCCTGAAATGGGACAGCTGGGAAATATGATCCTCCTTCGGTGATTTGAAGTGATATTAGAATAAACTTGGTCAGTCCCCCCTCCCCCTTTCTGTCCTTATGTTCTGTCTATCCAAGAAAGAAAGGCTTGATGCCCTTTCTGCTGCCAGAATGGCCTGTCGTATCATCAGTGTGGAATAATTCCAATTTGAAGACTGTATTCCTTTTATATGTACACCCACATAGAGAGAGCTAACTGTGCTTTTTATACTTTGTATCAACTGATAGGTTCTTATCAAAGTTTTTGTCATTCTTAATACTGCAGTAAAGAGCCAGATTATAATGGTTCAATGGTGCAAATGATCCAGGTACTAATGTATATGTGTGAGCTTTCACGGGGAGAAGGCCCTTTCAGGCAAAGGAGAATGAGCAGCAACAGCTACTCCATTTATGACTGCTGGAGTTGCTGAGGCTAAGCTTTGTTTCACTTCTCATTCTACCTCCCACCCCAAACTCTCAGTCAAATAACTGGAACACTTAAAATATCAATGGCAGAAGCCCTTTTCACCCCACTGAGGGCATTTCTGCACAGCACTTTCAACATCCTGTGGAATCCTGGGGTGTGCAGTTTAGAGAGGGGCCTTTAGAATTCTCAGCCAGAAAGCTCTTTGCCCTCAGTAAATTACAAAGCCCAGAATTCCACAGGATGTTGAAAGTGGAATAAGATCACTATAACAGTGTAGTGCAGAAATAGCCTGAGGCAGCACGCAGTTGTGTCAAACTATATTTGACAAACTATATTACTATAACCATTTTCACTTCCTCTGCTACCTACCATCTCTGCTTGGGTTCTCGGCATCATATGCCAGCCAAGAGCTGACCAAGGGAGGGAGGGAGGGCGGGAGAATCCTAGCACAGGAGGGAAAAAGCACAGTTCAGAAAAAGAATGGAGGGAAAATAAGAAAGAAAGGAGGCACTCAGGTTCTATGCAGCAGATCCTAATCAGCTGGGAAGGAGACGAGGCAAGAGAGAATGGGAGATGCTGTAAAATCATGCATGCAAGACTGAGAACTGAAGCAGGGAAAAAGAGAGAGAAATCTGTTCTGCTTGACTAGATACCACAGTAGAGGCGGTGAGCTGAGAAGCTAAACAGTTTAGTAGCAAATGCCTGTTTAATAGCAAATGCTTGTTGCTGACCTTCTACCTTCTATAAAATAAAAATGTTTGTCCCATTACAAACTTGTTCTATAACTGTATAATCCAGACTTAAGTTAAAAAACCCAAGTAATTACTGTATTTTACATTCAGACTTAATGCTTGTGTCTGCCTAACATACAACTATGTGTGATACAAAAATCCACAGCTGAACATGTAATCCTGAACATGTAATTAAAAATTAAAAACATATAATTTGTAATTTTTAAATTAATTTAATTTTTTCAGATGGATGTTTATAAAGGACAAATTAGAGGCTTATGTTGGCCTCAGAATTAGCGTGGTTCTGACTTATTTTGAGCCCAATCTTATACATGCATGCACAGAAGTAAGCCCTTTGGCCTCTCTAAGGCTAGATATATGATTACTTCCACTACTATGTTGCACTGATTCCACCTCCCTCCACTGTTTTATGGTCATGATCTTAAAGTCACTTGCCTTAGTGCAAGGACAGAACTTAAATGGTTCTACAGATGTTAAAACTGCACTTCCCAGCATTTTTCAACATAGGTTATGCTGACTAGGGCCCTTTCCACACGGGGGACAGGGAAACGGGGCAGCGCACGCAGGGACGGATCTTACCTGAAAACGGGTTGCTCCGTCCCTGCGGGGAGCGTGCGTTCGCCGCTCCACACGCTGGCGAATTTCGGCGGCGTTCGGCAGCGCCCAAAATGGCGGCCGGCGACTTCCAGCGGCGCTCCTCCAATCAGGGCAGCGCGCCAGCCGGAAGCCCGCCCCCGGGCAGCTCTGTAGGGATGCGCTAGCGCATCCCTGCAGTTTCAAACGGGGTGCTGCAACGGGTTAGCGCGCTCGCGTTTTTTAAAAACCACATGAAATGTGGTTTTTAAAAAACGTGCCGCGCCACCCCTTGCAGCCGCGCTAGGGCGGTTTGAGGTGTGGAACCTCCACTTTTCAAACCGCCCTAGCGCACCCCATGGTGTGGACGACCTCCGGATGAGGTCGCCCTAAGCCGTTTTTTTTATCCCGTATGGAAAGTGGCTCTGGTTGCTTGACACTACAGTTCAGCAACATCTAGGCCTTAATATTATTGGTAGCCTCAACTAGAACAGACAAATCTAATCAAAAGTTTGACTTACCACTGAACAATTGGTGTAATGGATTAATTATAGCTGATACTACCAACTGGATTCAGATCCAGGAGGCCCATAAGATTACCACCTCTGAATTAGTGGTTGTTAGTACAATAGAAAACAGCAGTGACACCACTCTGCCTGTTCAGTTTTGGCTTATTATCTGGCTTGTGGATTACTCTTAAGTGTATAATAACTCTCAAGTAAAATTCAGTTTGGAGCAGTGGCTGAGTCTTTGTCTAGGATCTAGAAGATCTGGGTTCTAGTACCCAGTGAGACATGAAGCTCACTGGGTGATCTTGGTTCAGTCTCTCTCTTTCTCTCTCGCACACACACACACACACACACACCACCATCATCACCAATTAACACCAATGAATGCAACACCACCTTGAGCTCACTGGCAGAACAGGCAAGATACAAATAAAACTAATAAAGTAAAGAACATAATAAACATGGAATTTAATACTGGAAGTGGGTGGAGAGATTTATGAACTGAGGAAATGTGCTCATGAATGTATTCTTTGGTACTGATGACTCCAGAAACAAACTCTTGTGAACAATACAGAGTTCAATGAATTAATCAATGACTTTGCAGAAGCAAAAACAAGGAAGGCTCATTTCTAAAGTAAGAAACTCTACTATAAGCAGTGAAACTAGTAATTTTAATTGTCAAACCATATCCATCTAAAATCTCTCTAATTTAAAACATTTGGTTCAGCAAAAATAGATGTTTCAAGTATATTCAACATTACTACATTTTTATGGAAAGAAACTGCATGTTTCAGCAAAATGTTGCCAATGTAATGCAGTCAGTGCTTCCTTATGGCATATGAAGTTGGTATGGTCAATGGCCAGCCATTCTAGCTGCATGTAGTGTTGTGTATTAATTTGGTGTTAGAAACAACTTGGTATTTGTGGTCTATCACTTTAACTGACAGTCAACATGGTTGGATCCTACATGCCAACACAAGCTAAAACATTCATATTCCAAAACTGGAAAGACAATCATTAATCAATGGTCAGACATCACTACTTTAGCTATGAATGAACATGATTTTGACTCTCCTCTCCAGTAATAACAGAAATAACTGACAGAATTAACTGTGAACCATTCAGGTCTACACTAGCCTCATTGGCAAGCATATTGCCTGCCCTCCAAAAAAAAATTGTATAGAAAGTAATGGTTCAATCTCAGTTAGAGATAATCTCTTTGTTGTGTGCTATTAATCACTTATGATCACTATATTATATTCTATAGTACATTCTGATAGCTAGATTTACATAACATTGAAACAATGATTTACCTTAGGTTTCTTGATTCTACACACACAAACACAAAGTTAAATGAATAATGGCACTTCTTTCAGAAAGCTCAAGTGAGGATTCAGAATGGTACACAAATAAATTACACTCAGACAGAGGAAAAAACCATATTCTCAATCAATTTCACCATTTCTATGTTAAATCGGTTCTTTGCCAAATGGACAAAGCTATGCTGAGTTTTAAAAACATGTGACAGCCAGTGCTGATACAATGAAAACAAGTAAGAAAGTAAGAAATTTCTAGTTGTAAATGTATCTCAGCTTTGAGGGACAGGCATGTGACTTGTTTAGATCTCAGATTTTATATGTATGTGTTTATGAATCATAGTAATTTAAATGGAAACCATTTAAATCCCCAGTCAAGCTTCAGAATAGACACGGATGAAAATATAAACAGAAAAACTAACCTACAACAGAAACGGAGATATTAACCTCAAGACTGATAAGTACACATAGGAGCAAAGATATGGGAGCCCTTGCATCTCTGAAGATGGGGAAAAAAATGAAGAGGGAAACAGTAAGTCTGAAGACAAGAATCAGTGCAGTCTAAATCTTTCCCCCATGGTTGCAAAGTATCAGTTGATCAATTCCTGCACTTAATTGCTATCCAAAATCAGTTTTGTGCAACCAGAGAAGCTATTTGTTCTTGTTGTTGTATGCCTTCAAGTTGTTTCCAACTTCTGGTGACCCTAAGGCAAAACTTTCATGAGGTTTTCTGGCCCCCAAAGTCACCCAGTGGGTTTCAGCTGAGCAAGGAATTGAACCTGGTCTGTAGCCTGACTCCCAAACCACTACACCTCTCCGGCTCTTAGTGCTCAGTAAATCCTAAACCACTGAATTTTCAAAGAGCCAAAAATTATTCTAAATACTGAAGTGATCAAAACAACAATTAGGCATTACTTGTTCCTTGAAGTGCTTCAGCTGGATTTCTAAAATTTTGTCATTTAATCTTAACAGATTCAGCCCACTCACCCTATTCTCAAGCAGTGTGTTAGGATGAATATGTAGGAAGGTAGTTTCTTGAATGGTTCAGAATCTTTCACCTCAGAAGCAAAGGCTGAGACCAAATTCTGATTCATCCCAATATCCTATCTGATGAACAATGAATAATTCAGTTCAAGTATCCTATGAGTTCCTTAGCAAAATCCCCTGGGTGCAGTCAGAACATTCTGGGCATGTGAAGTATCCCTGCTTATTTCTTCAACTTAATTACAAGCCCAGCATTTAAGCACTCTAGTCACTTTTAAGTATATACAGTTAGAACTTCTGAAAAATTGCAAGGAAGGTAAAATAGGATGGACAAACTTTATTTCAGAGAAAGTGTTCTTTCCACACATTCATGAAGCTCATTGGATACCCTTAAGCTAGTCTGTCTCTACCTAGTGTATTTCACAAGGCAAGGCTCTGGTGAAGAAAACAAGAGGAAGGTATGCTTCCACAGGTTCCCTGAATAATGGAAAAGATTTTAAAAAGCAAGCAAGCAAACAATATAGAGCTCAGAGGTACACTAGTACCAGTGGTGGAGCTTGGAGTGTGTAGAAGGGGGGTGCTATGGCACGAGAGGTGTAGCCACTGTGCACAGAGGTGGGGCTGTGGTATGCGGGGATGTGGCCAGAGCACATGGGGCGTAGCTATGGGCTGGGATGCCCCCAAAATATTGCCACCTGGGGTGAATCGCTTCCCCTGCTCCCACGTCCCTATGCGACTGACCAGTACTCTGAAATTGTTCAACTACACATTCATTCATCTCATTTGTTTAAATAATGTCAGGTGAACTTTAATAAAACTTGAAAAAGAAACACATTACTCCACCAATGCACAGACACACATATATAGTTGCTTCATAAATGACAGCAACTACTGAAAGTTTTAACAAATCTTTGTGTTCCACATAGAAAACAATTCAAAAGCTGTGGACAATCAAGCTGAACTACAGGACTGGAGCACCAGGGGAGTAATTTGCTACAAACCAGAACTGTGCACAAAATACCTTTTAAGAGACACAGGATAGAAGACAATATTGAAAGCACTAAACTGGCTAAGCTCAGGGACACATTCACCTTTACGAACTTCAAGGCATAGCTGCATGATCTGAGTAGTCCCTGCTCTGCGTTAAGGATATACATCTTTTATTTTGCTACGGTTTTTTAAATTTAAAAATCTTGTTGTTCCAAATATGTTTTTACGTTTCTTTTTTGTACAAACATCAACACAGCCCGCCCCCAAAGTGCTGCCCTTTTCCATTATGCATGGAAGAAAAGTCTTGAGTTACTAATTTTGGTTTTTAAGAAAATTTGTAAACACTCTTTACACTCTTTCATTTGGGTGCCACACCCACATGTATGGTGGGCTACAGGCAACAAGATGCAACTGGACTTCCATTTACAAAACAGGATTTTCCGTTCTTGCTACCTAAACATGACAAATTTGTGCAGGTTTAGAAGTTGAGTGTGAATTTATTTGTATCTTGTCTTTTTCCCAAGATGAGATTCTTGGGGGCTATGTAAAGGTGAGAAATTGAGGGAAACAGGGAATCTAGTCTATTAAAGATGTCTGTTACAATAGCAGATAGACATTATTGGATGTCTTGTGGCTTCATGGAGAAGGTGTCTCTTTGGGCCTTCCTGCCCTACATTGCTACAGTGATATTATTCCCCTTTCAACATCCTATGGAATCGTGGAATTTGTAGTTTACTGAGGCCAAGGGGCTCTCTCTCTGACAATTCTGAATGCCCCTCCCTAAACTGCAAATCCCATGATTCCATAGGAAAGTGGAATAATAGCACTGTAACAGTGTAGTGCAGAAATGGTCTATGAATTATATCTACTTTTTTTTTTTTAAGAGATTTGAGTATCAGGATGTCTTTCAAATGATGAGAGCATGTGGCTTTTTTTGTTTTAGTTCCTTTCTTTTTTGGTGGACCTTAATCCATTTCGTATGGATATCAAATTGCATTTCTCAATCAATATGGTATTTGTTGTGAATTGACTACCTTCTTACTTTCTTTTTCTTTAATTCACTAGTATTCTTGGCTGTGCAAAGAGGGCAAAAGATTAAGCTTGCACAATGTGAAATCATCTTATACTATACGCCCATACTGACCGAGCTTGTAGCTAAGGATCATACTGTGTTGGCTTTGCAGAAATAGTTGCAGAAATAAAATTAGTTTTAGCTGATAAGTTGCTGACACATACATACAATTAAGAAAGTTGATCACTTGTTTACATTTATTAATATCAAAATAAATGGCTAGCAAAATGGCACAATGTTCTAATTGCATTTACAGCTTGACACTCATAAGCAATTGGTCACTGGGGGCATAATTAGAGCAAAGCATGTTGTATATCAGACTGATCTATAGCGTTCATGAGTATTCCACCACCCCCCAAAAAAAGTCTAAAGGAGAATTTGTTTAAAACCAAATTGGTATTTGCATTACTTCTGAAGATCTCTAATGTTTCCAGATTTAGGCCCTTTTTGCATGGCATTTTCCATGAGAAAGAGGGCCTGGAGCATCGCGCGATTGTGAGGAGCGATCTGCACAACACACTCACAATCGCGCAACTCTCCAGGGACTGGCAGGCGCTGATCGTGCACCTTTTCATTTTCGGCTAGAAGCCGAAAATGGTGCACGATCACGCATTGCTCCCAGACCCCGCGCAATTTACCTGGTGTGTGGAGCCTCCAGAGCCGCGCCGGTCATGCTTCCTGCCCCAGCACATCCTGGGAAACTCCCAGGCTGCGCTATGGAAGGAAGAGGCGGGGCTCTTGCATGAGCAGGCATCTCATGCAGAGCTTAAGGACCCTGGGTATGACAGCCTTTGCTGAAGGCTGCTCGCGCAATCCCCGTACCCCAGCGCTGGAAGACAGCAAGGTGCGGAAAGGGCCTTAGTCTAATGGAATAGCATACCTACTGAATAAGATTTTGCAAAAGCAAATGAACTAGAATTCTGTTTATCATTAATTTCAATATTAAAATTACATGACTGAATATGTTTATTCACTGAAGAATGGACAGAAAATTTTAGATTAAGCAGATTATAGAATGGAAGTACAGCTGCCATAGCACTGAGATAAGAATTCAGCAAAGAGCTCTCACATTATGTCTGAAACATATGCCAGTTTGCAAATGCATGAGAGTTTGAACTATGCCAGTTTGCACATGCATGAGAATATAAAACTACTTTGATACTTGAAATCCATGCATAGGAACCTCTGGACCAATGCTGTTAATTGAAGTATCAGACTTCAGATAGACTCCTATTGGAACACTGATGACCTAACGTGCTTGGCAGAATAAGTATAACATCTGGTGGCCTATTTAGTGGTACAATTACTTCATTAGATTCTGCAGCACAATAACCTGATGATCTTTCTGTATATAGCTCCAAACAGCTCTGTGCTGTCCATTTTCCTTACAGAAAATAAGAAACAAATAGTAATACCATTAGTGGATTTTGTTAACACATCCGCTAAATGGGCAACTGACCAGAGCCAGCAAAAAATCTCAGCTATGTGTGTTTATAATCAAACTTTGCAATTGTAGGAATTCTGTATCAAAATCTTTTCATCCATACATAAACCTGCCTTGGTGCTCAAAGTGATTATACTGTGTTTCTTGAAAAATGCAAGTTGTATACAAATTAAGTAAATGGAGAAAGAACAGTACTATCCAAGCAACATATATAATATATGGCACCTGATCATTGCATTTCCATGATCAATATGGATCAATTAGCCAGTCCAAAGATGAGTGTGTTACAAGAATCACAGTTCCACTAATAAAGAAAAGTGGGAGGTGTCTAAAGAATCCAGGATGGATATACAAGGAACTTTCAAATGAGCTGAGATTTAAAAGAGATATGTATAGAACATGGAAAAAGAGGGAAATCACCAGAGAGGAATACAAACAAAATACAGTACTTGTAGGGGAACAAATAAGGAGAGACAGATCTCTGAATGACTTCAGGCTTGCATGTGAGGTTTAAAAAAAATTGAATCTTGGCTATGTTCAGAGCAAGGGGAAGAATAAGAAAGTAGAAGAGTCACTGCAAAGAGAAGACAGTGAAAAGCTAATAGAGAAAAGGCAAAACTGTTTTAATACCTCACTTTCTCCCAAACAGTGCTCTGACTGATAAAAATAAATCAAATGCCATAAGAAGACTGCAGCCCAGAATAGGTAAAGTAGTAAAGGAATATCCAGTTACTCTAATTCAAATCTCAGGGGCTGGATGAGCTGCATCCAAGAGTACAGTGCATCCTTTTTTGGAGTGACCTCTGCATGCACACGTGTGAGGTCAAACAAAGATCATGTTCTATTATAATCAATGGATATGATGGGCATGTGCTTGCACTGCCACAGTACTAAAGCAAGTACTAAATGAACTTGCAGATATAATTTCATAACTGCTATCAAGCACCTTGGAGAATTCTTGGAGAACAGGAGAGGTCTCCACATGCTGAAGGTGGGCAAATGTTGTCTACATTTTCAAAAAAGGGAAAAAGGAAGACCTAAGCAATTACCAACCAATCAGCTTGATGTTGATGTTTAGTGGAAGTCTTTACAACAATCCTGTAAGCTAAATTAGCATTATTCACCCTCATATTGTAGCTAGGGGTGGAGAGTGAATGGAAAGCGAGGGGCAAGATTCAAACAAGGGATCTCTAGCTTAGTCTCTTATATACTACCCACACCAGACAATCTGGCAAACAAGACCTCCTGTTCTTATCTGCTGAACTTGCCAACACATGATACTCCTAGAAAAAAAGTATTTGCATCATCACTCACAAAATAGAATCAAAGATATCTTCTCCCCTTCCTTACAATGGGTCCTGGGAAAGGACTCAAAAACAACCATTTGGCCAGCGGGGTGTAATTTTTCCACCCCACCATAAAGAGTTTTCCTTAAAAACCCATCAGAAGACATGAACAAGCATATTCATGTTTGCATTTTGCTGGGACAGTGAGTGAGTTCCAATTTATCTTTAGGTTCAAAAGAGGCATATTCTGAGCTTGAAACAGCTCAGGTGAACAGAAACATGGCAGAATTGCCTCCCATACACTTAGAGGATATGAGGGCATTTTGAATAGAAAAATTAGAAAGCTTTTGAGGTGAAGTACATAGAATCATAGAGTTGGAAGAGACCACAGCGGCCATCAAGTCCAACCCCCTGCTATGCAAAAACATAGATCAACGCATTCCCAACAGATGGCCATCCAGCCTCTGCTTAAAAACCTCTAAAGAAGGAGACTCCCCCACATTTTGAGGCAGCATATTCCACTGCCAGACAGCTCTGACCATCAGGAAGTTCTTCCTGAGGTTCAAGTAGAATCTCCTTTCCTGCAGCTTGAATCTATTATGCCTTGTCCTAGTCTCTGGAGCAGCAGAAAAGAAAGCCTGCTCCCTCCTCAACATGACATCCCTTCAAATATTTAAACATGGCTATCATGTACCCTCTTAACCTTCTCTTCTGCTGACTAAACATCCCCAGCTCCCTAAGCCGCTCCTCATAGGGCATGGCTTCCAGATCCTTCACCATTTTGGTCACTCTCCTCTGGACATGCTCCAGCTTGTCGACATCCTACATCATGATAGAATGCAGTCATTTGAAGTCTAATGAGGGGTAAGTGCCTGGCAGACTAAGCCAAAGTCCTTCTCTACACAGCTTTCTCAGCTACACATTCCTTACTGAGGTCTGCGACTTTGTGGGTCATGTTGTCCACATTTCACTTCTGTTATTCATACTTCTCATAAGAGTGCCTCAGTTTGGATAGTATGTTGCTGTTCATCACTGCTTAATTTATTTTAATAGCCCCCTATGAGGAATTTTCTACAATAACTTTCACATGACCCTTTCATTCTCTTTAGCTTCTGCAACAATTATGGATACCAGATTTCATGGACATTTTCCTGAACTGATATCCTAAATGATTTTTTCCATGTTAGAGTAAGTTTCTGTTCACGCATATTTATGTGATTAAATTTAGTTCCAGAAAACTAAATAATTCTAAACATCACATTGGTGTCCTATAAAGATAGGGATGTCACAGCTTATCAAAGTTGTCCAGTATTTTTTAGAAAATGTTAAGCTTACTGCTTAACACATAACATTTCAAAATGCTTTAAGTCAAACTCAGGTTATTTACAAATCTTTTAACTAATGTGCTCTTTTAACACTAGCTATTTTCAAGGCTCACTGTTATTCCTAATAATTATTATTTGGTAATTATGTTTCACAACTTCCTGAGTTTCACGCTATGAAAGGAGAAATCATTTGTGATTGCTTCAGCTCTAACCAAAAACATTAAACACAGTCAGACAAGAGGTAAGCATTTTTCACTACACTTGGGATCCTTTGTGTGTTTGTTAAGTGTGGATTTTCATACAAGTTAATGCCATCACTGTAGCATTTTATATTAATTTATCATGGCAACACTTTTATTCCAATAAACTCTCATGTAGTGAGAACTGGCATTCAAACATGCCAGAGGGAAAACAATGAGAAGTGATGCACTAACGTGATTGCAGTCAGAAAATCAAAAGTGAAGAACCCAATTTATCATGTGCTAAGTGAGAACTTCCTCAGATCTATGACAGCTTTGGAAAATAACTTTTGTAGACTACTACTGCCAGAATCTTCCAGCCACCATCCTCACTAGCCATCTTGCTAGGGGATTCTGAGAGCTGGAGTCCAAAATTAGTCCAAGCTCTAACATCTCTGTATTCCAAATCTCCTTCATTCAAGAGAGAAAAAAAAGTTTTTTTTCCCCTTTTCTTTTAATCCTTATGTTAGCAGCAGAACACCCTTGCTTCTTGCAAAGTTGATGCTTTTATAAGATAGCACTCATATTTCCTCCTTCCTTAGTTGAGAGGATTTTGTATGTGAAAACAGTGGGGGAAGACTAGATGTTGCATAATATTAAAAGATTCTATCATATTTATGGGGTCATAAACTTCATAAACTGATATGCATTGTCTTTTTGTGTGAGAGCCCTTTTCAAGTCACACTGAATTGATGTTGTTCTAAGGTGCTTACGTATCACAAACTGGTGAGGTGATTTCAACATCAACCCCAACTTGGAAACCTGACAGATTTATTCAGAAAGAAAAGTACTGTAGTCTTAAGAGCTTTTTTTAATTATATTTTGATACATCCATTAAATCAGAGATTGAGGTTGTCCTAATATAATTTCTCAAGCAGCTTCTCAGGAAGCTGCTTTGTTCCTATTGAGTGAATACGCATTGCTCTTAGTCTGACACCATATTGTTGGGATAATAAAATCAAAAGTACACCTCATTATCATTCTGAGAAGACACTAAGAGTAACAGCTATATAGGATTCTGGGCCTTTCCACACTCCACTATTATAGTACTATTATTCCATTTTCAACATCCTGTGGAATTCTGGGGTTTGTAGTTTACTGAGGCCAAAGAAGTCTCTAGCTGAGAATGCTTAACTGCAAACTGACCCTGCAAAAAAACCTGCAAACCCCAGATGCAGATGCAGAAGTAGTTTCCATATTCTCCCCCTGCCCTTCTTTTTTTCCTCTTCAATTATATCAGAAGTAAGGTGGGAAGAAATATGTATTGGATGTGTACAGCTTCCTGAATATTAATTTTATGTACATTTTCAATTGTACAAATTTGGGATACCTTCACTCACAGAATAAAATATGAGAGCATTTTTAGATACGTGTGTGCCTTTCTTTTCTTTGCATATTTTAACAATATGTACAGATTTAGGAATTAGTTCATTTTTATTTATTTATTTATTTTTTGGTGTTTTGGGGATATATTGTATGCCTGGAAATGGTGCTGACTTCTGGCTGCAAAATTGTATCAAAATAAGATCAACATAAAATCCTCCCCAAAAAAATGAACAAGAAATTAATACCTCAATGGTGAAAATTCCACACACATCCTTACCAACATCCCTGCCATCTTTGAAGTCCACCTTGTTTATGCAGTGTATTAAAGTCTAAATATTCTAAGAATCTAGAGAGTCTAAATAAATGACAGCTGCACAACTCCCTACTTTAGCCTGTTACTTTCCTTTATGCTGTTTCTTAGGCCATTTCCACACCAAAACTGCAAACCCCAGGATTCCAGAGGATGTTGAAAGTGGAATCATAGCGCTATAACAGGCTAGTGCAGAAATGGCCTTTGAAAGGAAGGAAGGATATAAAGAAAACCTTTGACTCAGTGATCTTCAGCTCGAAATCAACATTTTCTTCTTTCATGATTTTAACTTCAACCAAAATAGCTCAATATCAGGTATTTTATCATCAAAATATATTGACTATAGGAAACTCAATTTCAAACTCGGAAAAGACAGTATGCGTGCACCCACTTTCTGGCACTTTCATATTATGTTATGTGCTAGAGACTAGGTGCAGGGGCATTACCAGCTACAAACATGAACTAGGCAACTCATAGCTCAAATAACATCTTAACCGTGGATATGCGAGGCATAAGCAGGCTTTACACTCAGCACGCAAAGTGTCTTCTGCACCATTTGGAAGATGAGGTACTCCTTCTGTTCAGTACATGAGCCACATGCAACTTTCTAGTAGCCCTGTTGTGTTTTTCCATGCAATCTTGCCCCTGCTGGTAATACAGTCCTCACTCCACATGCATGGGTTTGACCTTTGCAAATTTGATTATTTGCAAGGCATGAGTGTTCCTCCTTCCCCATTCTCCTCTTCTTATTCCCTTTCATTTTTTTCTGGTGTGAAGAAGGAAGGCAAGCACTCAGACAAAAGAAAACAAAATGGTGGAGTCACGTGCACACCTTCCTTCTCCCCTCTGGAGTTCCTGCTCCCATTCCCTTACCTTTAGCCCCAGTGCTGAGAATTTGCCCTGAGACAAAAGGCAAGAGAAAGTAGTGGAAGGTTTATGTGAGTCTTCCTTTTCTTCTCCAGAGCTCCCCTTTCCATTCCCTTGCTTCTGGCCTTGGCATTGAGGACTCACACCTAAGCAAAAAGAAAGGGAATGATGGTGGGGAGGCCCACATACACACCTTCCTTCTGCTCTCCAGAGATTCCCTCTCCCATTCCCTTGCCTCTGGCCCTGCCACAAAGAAACTGCACTGAGGCAAAGGGAAAGAAATAGGGAGGAAGCTCATGTGACCAACTTCCTTCTCCACTCCAGAGCTCTCCCCTCCCATTTCCTTGTGTCTAGCCCTGGTGAGTAAAATGCAAGGGAATAGAAGTGGGAAATCTGAAGGTAATGGGACATTGTGGGCGGGAGGGATATTCCTGGTTTTTCCACTTTTTCAAGGATTCTGTGCCCCAAACCCTCAATAAAGTGGAGGGGTCACTGTAGAGATTTATTCATTTATTCTCCGTGTGCGTGCGTGTGTGTGTGTGTGTGTGTGTGTGAGAGAGAGAGAGAGAGAGAGAGAGAGAGAGAGAGAGAGTATAGTTTTTGTTGGTACCATTAATACTTTTAAAACAGGGCTAGGTTCCATGTGGCTTTCTGGAGGTTGTTGGACTGTAACTCCCATCAGCTGTCACTAACACAGCCAATGGTGAAGGATGCTATGAGATGAACTTCAGCATCACTTCAAGGTCCATGAGTCAGTCATCCTTCTGTTTAACAATTTATGCTCCCAGCCTGCTGTTCCTGCAATTCTGAGAATTCATAATTGGCCACCTCTGAAGCCTTTGAAACTTGAATTTGCTTGCATTGGTTTAACAAAGTTTAACAGGTTTTAGAATGAAAGCAATTAAGGTGCTCAATAGTATTATTCATCTAAACCTCCAAACCTAGGAGGGTGGTTGTGTCTATAATTTATGCAGATGCAGTTTTTATATTCATTTACCCAGACACACTAAACCTAATGAGCTTACTTTCAAGTAGATAAGTGTAAGATTACACTGTTAGAGACAAATATCGATGTTTTGTATGTTTTGTGCAAACATACAAAGCGGAACAAACTTCCACTTTAGTCTTCCTCCAACTTTAGAAAACGTATTTGCTAGAATGCAAAGACCGTCTTAAGTTTAAGGAGTTTTCTCAATGCTTGCTAAATTATTTAAGATGTAACACAGCATGACAGACAGAATTTATAATCTTTGCACTGTCTTCACTCCTTGTTTTGTCATTACATCCCTGCTTCTGCGGGCTCTATTCATAAGTACATTCACTATATCCACTTCCATTTTTATTGCCATTTCATTACACCTAGCTTTATATTTCTTGAATTTTATGAGCAATTCTTGAATGTTTTAATTCCTTTAAAGATTTTAGATATCTGTAGTACAAACTTATGGGACTCTCAATAGATATTAAGTATTCATTTGTGACATTTTGGCAGAGAAAATAAACACAAGCAACTGTATGCATTTTTTTTTCTATTATGGTCTTTTTACGGCCTATAAGAATGTTTCAGTTCATAAGCTACAATGACAATTCTCTGACAGAGATGGAAATAATATTTGCTGTAATTCTTTTTATCATGGAAAAACAGTTTTCCCACAGTGGTAAGAATTTTGTACAGATTTCACTTAGTGTGTGCATATCCTGAAATTTTTTGAGAAATTATTCTGTACCACAATACAAATTCTTATGACAACTGAGGGGGTTTTTTGAGTGGAAAATTTTTCTTTTGCCTGTTTATGGGCTGTGGCATGACTCTGGGAAATAAGAGGATTGCCATCATCTTCAATGAAGTCTTCTTTTCTTTCCCAGAGACCCACATCATTTTTAGGAACTTCCGTGAAAGACAATCAATGGGATGGGACCACAGAGGAGGAGTAAAATAAAGTGTATGCTGGGTCTCTTAGCACTTGGGTGTGAATGCCCTTCCCACACAGTCTCCCTATTTTTGATTATAGTGTCATGTTATTGTTTGTCACAACTTTGGGACAGTGCAGCATGGAGTAAGATCCAGTTTTGTGGAAATGGGGACACAGTATATCTTTTTTTTCAATCAACAAATCCTCCATATCATTGCATTTGGAGGCCACTGAAGGAATTGCATAGCATCTGCCTTAGTGTAAAACAATTTCATACTATAAAATAAAAACAACCACACAGACAGTATGCACTATTATAATAGCCCATCAAAGAAAAAAATGGATTAGAATGAGTTTACATGACATCAGTAATATGAAAGAACCAGATTTCTAAGATGTACACAACATTAATTTTGACTGATAACTGCTAGCATCAATTGGCTTTTGTTATGGTTGCCAGAAAGAAATCCGTACCTTTCTTTCTAGTGATTGAAATGCAAAATATCTACTAGGTTTTCAAAGAAAACTTTTAAATGTCTGAATTTTGCCAGAGAAAGAAAATTTACAAAAAGAAGCATCACTGTGGTCTGCGCAGCAGCATGTCCTTCAATTTCAAATTGCAAAGATTAATGAGCGAAAGGAAAACTGAACAAATCCTAATCTGCAATTAAAGCATGAATTGATTAATTATCTCAGGAAGTTCCCTTACTCCCCTTGATCCGTTGTAGTAAATAACATATATCTTTCTTATTATTGTTATTCATGGTAATCTTTATATCCCAACTTCCTATTACAGCACCTCAGGTAGCTTCCTCTATAAAATTTTAGAGCCATCCAATTTAAAAAAAAATACAATCTGACAATATCAACAGTGGGAAGAAGTAATTAAAAACAGATCTCTCTGTCTCTCTCACACACACACCTGTGTATTACAGAAGCCACAAATAAACTTAATTCGGATTTACCTCTTTTCTTTTTTAAAGACTCAATTTAATGTCCTGCCAAAAGATGATTAGCAAGCCTCTTGACCCTCTGTGGCCTCTCATAGCAAGAAATTCCACCTGCCACAAGAAAAAGCCCCACTCCTTCTCATATGGGTAAGGAAACCCATAATCTCTGACTTTCTCTGAGATATGTGAGAACATATCTCAAGGGCTTGACACATTTCTACTGTTTCCAAATACCTCTAATACAACACTCATTCCTTCTCAGTCAACCCAGCTACTATTAGAATGTACCAGAATTGTCAAGCCATCAACTTTTTACTCTTTCTACTTGGAAAGCATTGTCTCAGGCATCTACACTGACAGATCGACTTAGTTGCATTTTATAATCAATAGTTATATAGTTACAGGGGTCCTGAATCTGCAGCCGGGGCAGTGACTGTAAAAGTATTCATGAAAGGTCATTCAGACTAACACCAAACCATTTAGGAATGTTTTATTTTACCCAAAACACCACTTACGTCTCAACTACTTTCTCTATATCTCTCCAGCCTGTTGACTCGAAAACTACAGCTTTTTTCTTGTTTAAAATAACCCATCTTGCAAACTCAACCTATTTTTGCAATTTCACTATGGTCTCAAAAAAATTGTAACAAACACACTACCCAATGTGTTACTCCAACTCAGTGATCAAGTGTGAATGTTATACTTGTCAGTCAAACACAAGTGGTATCAAGCCTTCAACCCATGCTCATGTTCCCTCCTTGGGCACTTCCCATTCATTTCCCATTAACCACAGCTTGTCAGTTTGTGATACTGGCAAAAAGGGGTTGATTTCTAAACATGGTTTCTGTGAAACAAGGCAATTTCAAAAGTAAACAAGGCTTATTTAAATACACCATGGTTAATTACAACCATAAATCACCTCATATAAATGGGGCTTAGATTTCATATAAATTGGAAAAGTAAGGTTGCTTGAAAATTGAGGGAAAGGGCGGCCCTCCTTGTGTCTAGACCAGAAGATTTCTGGAGGGAGCACATAAGTTCAAGCTCAGATATTTTGTCACACTGTCATCTGGAATGTTATACACAATGTCACCAGGTACATCTACTATGTATAATTTTGTTTGTCTGTTTGTTTAACTGGACAAAAATCTATTGCACTTGTGCTACAGAGAAAGAAGACAACCAGTTTGCCTATAACAAATGTCCACCTCATATAACTCATGCTTTTGTACAATGGGTGTTTCAATGCTGTCTACAAACACTTCTGTCAATTCAGGGCATTTTCATACCACATAATACATTGGAATCCCCATTGGGATGAGAAAATATCCTAGATTAAGTCAATCAATCTTTTTTTTTCTTTTCTTTAACTACTTGAGGATTAACATGCCATTTTAATATAGCAATGGTTAACATGCATAAAAAACACTTGAGAAATGATATCCAGCTATGTGATCTTCTTAGACTCAAAGAATATTGTGCATTGATGGATCATTATTGGCAAAGAAAACCAACAATTAAAACACTGTTGGTTTCTTTAATTATGTAAACAGCAAATGTTGGGTCTTATATTTTGGAATGAGCACATGTTAATTAAGTATCAAAAGCTATTTTGTTCATAGAAATAGTAGTAGTTTAAAATTCTAAATTATTTTGTGGCATAATTAGTAATCTAAACAGCAATAATGCCAGTGAACTTAATTATCACTTTAAAACATAAACAATGGGAAGTATGGCAACATGCTGGTATCAAAGTGGGAGTGAGCAAGTGTTTCTAGTAGAGCATCAAATTTTTTGCAACTGCAATGATGACCCAGATTTGTTCTAGTTTATTGATCAATAAGCACTCTACTATAAACTATTACAATGTAAAGCTAATTTTTGTGTCTCTCTTTCTCTGGTATCAATTGTAAATGTTTTACACAAATAAAGGAAAAACTTAGATTGCTATATGGTGCTAGTCTAACTGGGTCTAGCAGTGTGGTGTTTTTTGTTCACCATTGGGAGGGAAAGGGCCCTATGGGCTGCCAGGTCCATTGCCCTACTCAATGTAGAATATCCACCTACAACATCCCCGTAGGTCCAGCCTCTTTTTGAAGAGTTCCAGAGGAAGAGACCTCCCCATCTCTCTAGGCAATTGGTTCAACTGTTGGACCACCCTCACTGCCAAGAAGTTCCTTCTAATGTTCAATCAAAATCTACCCTCCTTTAACTCATAAGCATTAGGCCTAGTTCTACCCTCTGAAGTAGCAAAGAACAAGATTGTACCCTCCTCTTTGTGTCATCCCTTGACGTATTTAAAGACTGTGATCATGTCACCCTTCAATCATCTCTTCACCAAGGTGAACGGGCCCAACTCTTTCAATCTTTCCTTTATGTTCTATTCTCCCTGTCTCCTATAATCCTTGCTGCTCTTCTTTGAACTCATCCCAACTGTCTATACCCTTCTTAAAATGAGGTGACCAAAACTGAACCCAAATGAAGCCTTAGCAATGTTGAATATAGTGGGACTATAACTTCCCTCAACTTGGAAGCTGTGGTTCTATTATTTTAGGCTACGATAGCATTTGCCTTCTTTGCTTCAGTATCAAGCTTCTTTACTACAGCAAGTTGAACTTGATGGGTCATGTTTAATTTATGATCAACAATAATCTCAAGGTCCTTTTTACATGTAGTACATGTAGAGAGAATGGTTCATCTTGCTGTAAACTAAGTTATATTGACCTAAAATAATTCCTGTAGATGCCAGTACATAATTGGGAAAGTGCATAGTCTTGAACATAAAGAGAAAAGAGGGACACTGTCATTGTAAGAACCTAATATAAAGAAAGAGAAAGAGAAAGAGACAGAGCTGGATATCATCAACATTCTGATATGGCACCTCAGCTTAAACATCTGAATAAGTTCCAACAATGAACAAAATATGAGACAATGCAAAGACTTGAGAGCATGCTATAACTGCAGTTGACTTTTGGCAGTTTGAGAACACCTTTTCCAGGAAAGACTGAAGCCCCTTGTGTACAGTGTACAGTCCCAGCTCTATCAGAGCATATAAAAGAAAGTGTATAGTCAATGAATAGTGCCACACATCTGATGAAGTGGGGCTGTATAAGCCCATGTCTTATACAAAACAAAATGTGTTAAGGCTTAATAGGACTGCTAGGACAACTGAGGCAGTATCAATACCAAATACCAAAACCAAGCTGAATGTGTAATGTTCAAAAATGGCTGCTAGTTACTCAACTCTGAGAGATCAGATAAAAATTTCTTTAGCTGAAGACATACGTTTACCTCCTTTAACAAAGATAGCACAATAGCCTCCTTCAGGGAATCGCTAACAATTTTGAAAATCCAACAACCTATTCTCATCCCAAAAGATTTTACAGGCTACAAAGGACAAGGATCAAAAGTGTCCATGGTAGAATTTACATCCGAATATTTTATAGAAACATCAGAAGCTGTTTTATGCCAGACTATTTGTTTATATAGTTTAGCAATCTCTATATTTACTAGCAGCAGCTATCAAGGAACAATGTGTATTAGCAGTTGTTGCTCACTGGTAGGGCCCAGAGTGAGGTTACTAGAGCTGGAGCCAGCAATACCAAGTTTGGTCCCTGATAATTATTATTATAATAAGGGTCTTTATTTTCTCAGAGCAGAATTCTGTGTGTTTCAGTGCTGGAGAAAAGCCTACAGATAGTACAGAACAACTTATTAAACATAAAAATGAGAGTTAAAAAGGTTAATGAAATGGCAGGATAAAGCTGTGGGAAAAAGTAAGTCTTGCAGATATTTTAAAAATTGATAACATTTTATGGTGGTTTTTTTGCTTCATATAAAAAAAGGTGAAAAGGTTAAAAGGCTTAGAGATAGTACTCAGATTCTAAAATTGTGAAAATAAATGCAAAAAACTACTCCCTTTCAAATGGAACTGGTGTCAGAGCAAGGAATGTGTCACTGACCTTAACCAATATAAGTTTTGTAGGGATGGTAATTCATAAGCCACAAATTTCCTGAACCGGGAAAATGCAATTTCTTCACTATGGAAAAGTCATCTAATTTGAAAATGCCTGGCCACTGCAACTTCCCGCAATTCATCCTGTCAGACTTCCCTTGGTGAAATTTCAGATGATGATGATGATGTTGGTGACAAAGACAGACATGGCCAAGTCAAGATAAGAATCCACACACACACATAGACCACACAGAGACACATTCAGCCAGTGAAACAATATACAGCCAAGGATGCCTCAAATGAAGCTTCTGCCTTTATGTTTTATTTTCGAAAGTAAAAAGGCTTTACAGTAGGTTTCACCAGGCAACTTTCATAAACAGTCTTCAATCGATAAGGCTCATATAAACACGTTCCAAGACTCGTTAGTTCCTCTCTAGGTACTTTTCTCTGACTAAAAGTCCACATAAGGTTAGAAACATATAAGAAAAAAAGAGAATTTCTCCAGCTGAAATGATCTATCCACATTGCACTTTTATTTACACGTTTCCAGCCTGAAACTAGCAGAAAGTAACTTGAAGCTGTTACTACTTAATTTTACTGACTTCAACATTAATTATGATAAATATTTGCAAAAATATCTTAAAGCTTTCCTTTTAAATTTCAAGAATTTATATCTGGCTTCCAGCCATGAAACTGTAAGAAAGTAGAATCATAAAAATAATGCTATATCATTACAAAACAAAGGCAAGCAGTAATGGCAGCGAAAAGATAAAAGACAGCTAGAAGTACCCAAATCACTGTTAATGGTTCTGCAACTACAATGCAAGGAAGTGCAATACAATTATTGTCCCTTTGAAAATCAGATTACTATCTGAACCTCAGAAGGAGATTTCTATCTTACTTTTTGGCCTTTGTGACACTTTACTTGAGCACTATATTAAGGATTTAATGT
Source organism: Iguana delicatissima (assembly GCA_948472985.1). Taxonomy (NCBI): domain Eukaryota; kingdom Metazoa; phylum Chordata; class Lepidosauria; order Squamata; family Iguanidae; genus Iguana; species Iguana delicatissima. The sequence continues at coordinate 1,843,099 of CAOKZL010000119.1, forward strand.
TGCTTAAATTAAAATTGTTACTATATGGAGATGTGCTTCCATCACTATCTAAACCTTAAGATGTCTTCCTGTTGAATTTAAATGTTGTTGTTATTGTTGTCATTTCATGTCCTAGTATATCTGAACCAAAACAGCTTATCCCATCATCACCAATATCTAATCTGTTCTTGTGGCCCTTTTCGCACCTTACCCTTTCGTGGAGCTGGGTTGCAGGGCTCTCACGAACAGCCTCCAGCGAGAAGCTCTCGCATCCTGGTCCCATCAGTTCTGCAGCTGCTTCCTGGTTGCGTGAGCACCCCACCTCTTCCTTTCACAGTGCAGCCTGGGACCTTTCCCAGGCTGCACGGCACAGGAAGTGCGACCGGCCCTGCTCCTGAGGATCCACACACAAGGTAAGTGCGCGTGAGGCCCCGGAGCGATGCGCGACCACGCAGCATTTTCAGCTTTGAGCCGAAAATGAAAAAATGTGTGTGTAGTCTGAGTCAGGCCCTTGAGTGTCGCACAAATGTGAGTGAGTCATGTGGACCACTCCTCACATTTACACAATGCTCAAGGGGCCCTTTCGCTTCAGAAATGCTGTGCGAAAAGGGACTTAGTTCAATGTTTCCTGTATTGAAATAGACCCTAATCGGTTCTTCAACTGAAACCTTGAAGTGGTTAAAACTGATAGTCCTGTTTTGGTCTTCTTGTTGCTATTGCTGTGTTCCTTCAAGTCATTTCTGACTTAAGGAGACCCTAAGGTGAACCTATCACAAGGTCTGGTGTGGCTGTGTGTGTGTGATGCATCCAAGGCCACCCAGTGGAATTCCCTAGCCAAATGGGTAATTGAAAGCTGTTCTCCAGGGTTGTAATCCAACACTCAAATCACTACACCACACTGGCTCTTCTGTTTTGGTCTTACTTCTTTCTATATCTCTAGTTTTTGAAATCTTCATAGCTGTTACTCTGTTTCTTGGAATCAGTGAAAAGACAGCTTTATTTAATAGTGTTGTCAAAAGGAAAAAGAAGACGAGAGAGGACTCAAAACTTCTAATGATTTGAAGCTTCAGATGGGATGTGAAAATAGAGGGCGGGGAATGATGATTGTGTGCTCTCCCTCTTGTTGTTTAATGAAACAGTTCATTGTCTAGATGGGAAATCTTTTACATACAAATTAGAGATATCTTATGGTAGCTATCAGACATTTCCAGCAGTGTGGCAGAACGAATATTGCAATTAATCTCAGTGCTGTTTTCGAGCCATGGGGCAGCAATCCCCCCCAAAGAGATCACGATCTTGACTTGTGTTTAACTGTAGCTTTTTATTTGATAAGTCACCAATTACTATTAAGTTCAGTGGCCTGAAAGTGAATTAGATTTAAGCAGAGCACAATGCTTTTGTGACTCCATATGTGATCAAGGCAAGCATTTATGTGTAATGTGTTCAACAGAGATGAAAATACTAAATGTGGGAGACAATTGCAAAGTCATTATGCTTTCCCTCTACCTAATGAAAACATCACATTTGATACAATATACAATTGTGGGCTAACAGCATGATCCTACTGAGCAGTTCCTGAGCATTATTCAGTTTAAGGAAAGGGATCTGAATAGTTTGAAATGACCATTTCAAGGGTTAAGACTAACATAAATGATTACTATTAATTTCAAAGTGACAGCAGAATAAACAGAATTTTAAGTCTAGCAGAAAATGACAGTTATCCCTTAAAAAAATCCATAAGCCTGCTGTTGAGTTCAATTTAGACAGTAAACAATTGGACAAAGAAGAAAAAGCCTCTCCTCTTTGCTGCTAAAGAATCTTTGCACTTGTGATTGGAAAGGATGACTTATTCTGAAGTCCTATGTCTGTCTACATTGCAGTAAGTTGCACTTAGGGATGCAATTTCCAGTGGAAACAATGAGCAATTTTAGCTATTTTCTTTCTGCTTGACTATTTGCAGTTTTGACCTTCTTCTGTGCAAAATTTGCATATGGTATTTTGTGCGGAAAACACCTTTTTCTGTGCAAGGAACAGTGTTTATTTCAGAGAATGTTGTTCCATGTGCAGAAAATGCTGTTTTCTACACAAAAGACATATGTGAATTTTTACACAAACTAAGCTACTAACAGTAGCATTTTGTGTGCAGGAATTGAAAAAGAAAATACTTATGTCCAGAAAATACTATTTCCTGTACAATAAAACCATGGGTATTTTCCATCACTAGTTCCAAGACAGTGAACATGACTGACATCAATGGTCTTTACTGAAATGCTGACAATCCAAGTCTATTTTACAGCTACAAATCTGAAGAAACCTGAAAAAGCAGCTTGACTTCCAGTTTCAAATTGCGAAACAGGTTTAACATTCTTCTCAGTTAATTCTGATTGGTTGTATCTTAAAACAAATAAAGAATACTGCAAGCGAAAGACACCCTTCCCTCAGATCTTGAAGTATGCAGTAACTGTGATTTTTCAATATCTCTACACTGGCCCCCGATATACCCACCACAAAAGAGGAAGTGAATGTCTGGCTGTTTTCTTTTTTTTTTCTTGTAACTTTTGCATTGCAGGGGCTTCTGTAGAAAATTGCCCTGTGCCCTTTAGAACATATCTGGTCTTATTGCACATTATAAGAGACCAGAAGTATGGAAAGTACAACCCATGGGCCACATGTAGCCTTGAATCCCCACTTTTACAGGCCTCAAGCCATCTTACAATAATCAAATTCCATTTAAGTACCCCTGTTTTTAATAGGATTATTCTTTTTAATCTAAAAATGGTCCAAACAGGCAGAAAACCATTTGAAGACATTGTGCTATGACTTTTCCCACTCCCTCCACAAATGGTTTTTTTTCCAGCTACAAAACAATCAAAAATCACAACAAGAAGTAATACAGTATAGTACAATATACCTGTAGGGCCCAAAAATTAGCCCTTATCCCTTCTGCAGCTGCTGGTGCCTGAAGCAGACCCACCACAGAATGCAGATTTCACTGAAAAATTCTAAATTCTGGAAAGGGATAACTGTAAAAGGAGAAGAAGATGGAATATTCCACTGAATGGTCTCTACTGCCTTGAGCTTCAGTAACTACTTCTCTGTTTGCTGACAGTACACATAAACTCAACTAGGGCTGGGATGTATGTGAGGAGCATCAGTTTGATGCCACCATCCATAGAATTCCACTGTAGGGTGAATCTAGCCTAGTTTATACTCAACCAGTCTCAATCATATTATCAAATATATTCATATTCCTTGGGTCTATCCTTTATTTTGCATTGCATCTCCAATAATAAATTAGAATATCATAATTCATCACGGTGCTAAAACTGTATTATTAGGATGACACCACAGTGGCATATTTTCCCCAACAAATATTGATTGCCAACATTTATGCATTTTATGTATTGATTCAGGTATTTATACTGCATCTCATATCAAAGCTTCTCAGGGCAGTGTGCAGATAAAATCAATGTAAATAATTCAGTCAATTTAAAAAAAAAAATTAAAATATAATTTAAACAATCCAAAACATATTTTTAAAATTAAAAGAGTTTAAAACCATATGCACATAGAAATTTCGATGAAATCATTAGGCCACAAAATATTTCATAAAAAGCTCTGTTTTAATCTGGATCAGGAATGAAGCCACTGTTGGCACCAATCCAAGGGAATGATAATTCACAACGATGGTACTGTATCAAAGGAGGCCCTCTTTCACATCCTCAGACAGTGAAACACTGAGAATGACTCCTTTAGCAGATCTCAGCCCATCTGCAGAAATATAAATCTAAAGCTGATGCTCCAAAGTGTGATGGTTATATAGAATTTACATACAGATGTGGTCCTTGAGCACTTCCCCCAATATATTTTTAAAGCTCATTAGGAAACAAATACAACGTTGGACAATGATGTTCGATTTTTTTTTGTTATAAGTTTGGTAGCAATTTTCAAGATCATAAAAAGTGTTGCATGATGTGAAACATCTTTTCTAATCCTTTCAGAATATACTTCCCTCATCCAGAGAATTAAAGAAATATATAATTCTGTTTGTGATTTGCAGAAGATATCTTAGAATCTTTAGAGAAAGAGAAAGGTGAGAGAGCACTTGTACCAAACAAAACAAAACAAAATTTATCCTTGACCTTTTGAATTTTTGTGGGGGGGGAAATAAAAAAGTTAAAAGAGTCCATTAAGCCCTTGTCCATGAAAAACTTTTCAAATACTAGCATTTATATACAAAATGGCACTAGTTCAACATGGAATCCTCAAATAGTACAATTGCCTAAGGCATGTTTCAGGACATTTGATTCGCAAACAGATGCATGAAGGCTTAAAATACTGAATCCATTACATTTTTCTTTTTTTATCTCCCACAATTTGCAAGAGGAGCACTCAAGACAAACAGATAAGAAACTGACTGTTCCTTCACAGCTGCCAGAGGCATGTCTCAAGGACAAACCTAGTGGAGAGGGGGTGACTGAAGATTCCAAGAATGCTAATCAACAAGTAAGGGAAGTATCACTGTCACATGTCCTTAACAGCCAGAAAATCCAACATCAAAAATGCAAAGTCCCATCCTATTTTCACATAGGACAGTTTTCTAGTATTTCTTGCAATAAATCATTTTTGGTGGGGTTGCCAGCTATCAGAGCTTTTTCTGTCTTCTCTGTCCACACAGTGAAAGGGAGAAATGACATGGTGAGAGCACTGCCTTGAACAGTGTATGTTAACACATTTTCTTCAGCTGTGTGTTTTTTTTTTTTATTTGAATGGGATACTCTCGCAATCACAGTTGATGCTAAATGTGTCATAGCTAACAGGGGCTTTTACTTGACATCACAAGGAGTCATCCCTAGTCTCAAGTTTTGGCCTTGAAACGTCCAGTTCTGGAATAATCCTAAATTGGCAAACCAATAGATACAAGAGAATGGAGTAAGGGCACCAAATGTTTTGATGTTTGGCTTCTGCCTTGCCAAATAAATTACTCTGCTTGAGAGATCTGGTGCTATCTCTCACATTTTCCCAAACTGCCTTACGTCAGCTTTGCTCTCATTTCTCAGCTATGTAGATGGAAAGGAGGTAGGTTTGAGGGGTAGATATTTTGGGATAAGCTTTTCCCATCTTGAGTTTTTATGTTTCAGGAGCTTCTTCTATTTTTAAGAACTTTTATTTAAAAAGAACTTGGAATAATTTTCCTTACGAGCAATACATTGATTTTGAATAGACAATGAAGAGCCAAAAAGATTGCTTCTGTATACTGTAGCAGTCAGATCTAAGTTCAACTTGTGACTTCCCCATTACATGAGTTTTCCTCTAGGTATGAGATAGATTCCTGCTTGAGGCTTCCTGTTGCCATCATTTACAATCTTTGTTCTGCCTACTCTGAACTCTTGGTTTTAGCTATAAATCCATGGCTCTTGGTAGCCAGCAAGATGTACTGGTTTCAGTATTGGATTATGACTCTAGAGACCAGGGTTCAAATCTCCATTCAGCCATGGAAACCCACTTGGTGACCTCGCACAAATCATATGCTCTCAGCCTCTGATGAAAGTATGAACAAATTTTGTCCAGAAAATCTTGCAATAGGGTTACCTTAGGGTCACCATATATATATAAAAAAAAAAACAATTTGAGGGAATGCAACAACAACAACAAACCAAAACTGCTCCTATAATCAGATGTCCCATCTCCTATTGCACCAGAAGCCCTGGGCATCAGCTACTTTGCAAGGCTTGAAGCAGATTAAATGAAAGGAATGAATAAAAAATAGTCCCTAAGGACATTATGACATCAATCTCCTCCTTACAACAGTATTTACAAACCATTTGTTCCTGTCATACCACCACATGTTATATATGGGAAGAGCAACAGTACAGACAGACATAGTGAAAGGGTTGCCTTAAGGATAAGCCTACTAGAGAACAGCAAAATAGAAGTCAGCAGCTATTCTCTTTACCATGAATCTTTGTATCTGATCTTGCCACTACTACTATTAGTAGTCACAGGCCCTTTCTGCACGGTATTTGCCATGTGAAAGGGCGCGTGAAGCATGGTGCAATTGTGAGGAACGATCTGCATGACACACTCACAATTGCCGATGCTCCAGGGGCATCTGGGGCACTGATCGTACACCTTTTCAGTTTTGCTGAAAGCCGAAAATGGTGCGCGATTGCGCATTGCTCCCAGGCCCTGTGCACATTTACCTGGTGTGTGGAGGCTCCAGAGCCGTGGCAGTTGTGCTTCCTGCCCCAGTGCAGCCTGGGAAACTCCCAGCCTGCACTGTAGAAGGAAGAGGTGGGGCTCTCGTGCGAGCAGGTAGCTTGTGCAGAGCTGAAGCAGCAGGGACGAGAGTCTCTCGCCAGAGGCTGCTCGCATGATCCCTGCACCCCACTGCTGGAAAAAGGTAAGGTGTAGAAAGAGCCAAAGTTATGTAAATGCTAAACATAGTGGCACTGGGATACAAGAATTCATTTACTCACAAAGAGAAGAAGAAAAATCCACAATTCTTAGATTTATAAAAATACATTCCTTTACGCATATGCATATTTTTAATTAATGTGCTGCAACAAATCATTAGCAATTCATTTCAAGATAAGTCACATGATCAGCTGCTGTCTACTGATATCAATTTTCCCTCAGATTCACATTGCTGTTTCCCTCCCCTGAACAGGTCAGCTATTTCTGCTAACATACATATTTCATAAGTGATCTTGGAGATGCTTCCAAATAGTTTATCAGCATCAGGAAGGCTTAGTTTCATTCATTTAGTGGTGAACTCTTCAGATGAGGTAAAGGTGTCGAGAGGTTGCTGGAGGTTCTGGTATTTTGTTTCTGCACTCCTCAAGTTCTTTTAAAATCCAAACAATTTTTCTGTCTCCCTATTTTCTCACAATTCCCAGCACCTACCACAACATTTTATTCCTCCACATGAGCAGATTTCTTTTTAAAAGTATCTTTCCCTTGTTCTACTTTCTATTATCAATCCATTCATCCATTCTTGCATTCCATTAGAGAAATAGTGCTATTGTGCATCTGGGCACCAGTGAAATGTTATTCTTGCACTATAACTATTTCACTTTAAAAATTTGCCTTTCAGACCATAGGACCACCTTAGAAGACCATGCTTTGTTGTTCTTGTATTTTTTTTAAAAAATATATAAAACATTTCTGAGAAAAGAAAATACTAAGGAATTCCTACAAACAAGCTCCAAAAGAACAGAGAGAACAACAACCAAAGCCTGACAAAACCCAAGGACCTATATCTGTGGAAAGGTCTGTTTTATTCCTCACAGACTGGTATGGCAGCTTCTTCCAGTCTGTACCCTGTCACTCCATTTAGCCCTGCCTTCCCCTTTAAATCACCACCCTTGTGTAAAAAGGGTAAAGCCTTTTAGTTGTTATTTAGAGCCCCCTTTAATGATCAATGGTAGTGTGGTTCTGTTTGGTCAAAGCTACTGAAAATCGTTCAGCTGAGTTAAAATTTGTAAAAATATACTATAATCTTTATTAAAACAACAACCAAAAAAAAACAAGTAAAAAGTATTGGTTTTTATATGTATGTCCAACCTCAAACAGATCTTCAAAATGCATTTAAATAGTTTCTTATATCTTTATATAAGCATAAAGCCACAGGTCTCTCACATACAACCCTCTCGCTACCTTTTTACCAAGGCTCGGTTCCCAAATCTTGGTCTGTCTTTCTGATCAGATCCAAAACTGGATAGGCTTCTCTTCTGCTTCTCTCTCTAAGTTTTCTCTGAGAAAACACACCTTTCTGAGTCAACCCTCCCTTTATTGGCTAAAAATTTCTCTAGCTGGCTGAAGGACTGACTCTTGGACTTTTCTCCTTGAAGTCTGACAAAAACCAAATCAGTGTGCCTGCTGTATATGCATTTTCCTATCAGGCATCCAAACCCTCCTTCCCACTAATGGGCTGGTTTCTCACAGGAGTGGCTACTCTGGTTGCCTAGCAACCTATTGCTGGGTGGCTCTCTGCCACTCAAGAGAGCCATTCCCCCAGGCTGCATCACACCAATCTCATGCTTCTTTCGGCCAATCTTGAAGAGCCCTGAATTATCTAAAAACAAGACAAACCACTCTTAAGCATAGTGGCTAAGGTAATTTGCAAAAAAAAAAAAAAAAAAAATCATATTAAGAGAAAGAAAAGTAATCAGAGTACATTTCAAAATTCACTTTCAGGATAAAAACATTATCCTGAAAGTTACAGCAGAGTTGATGCCTCACAAGCATTTTTGCTGAAGAAATTCTAAATACAGTGGACCTTCCATACAAACAACTTGCACATCAGGGACTTCCAGCTATCACGGAATGTTGTGTTCTGTATCTAAAATGTTGGCAACATGAATGCAGATGCACTGAAGTGCCCACTGACACATTGCCACCATTTAACAAGATGAGATGAAAGCATTCGTGTTTTTTTTTTGTTTTTTTTGCTGTTGGGAGTGGGGGTCCTGAAACAGAACCCTTGCAGATACAGAGCGTCCACTGTACAGGGTGCCACCACTGAAAGATTCTCTGTCTAGTTGTCACACACATTAAGTTGATGCCAATGGCACCCAAAGAACAGCTCCTGAGGGTGAACTCAGTGCATGGGTAGATTGCTTTAGAACAGTGGTTCTCAACCTGTGGGTCCTCAGATGTTTGTGGACTTCAGCTCCCAGAAGCCCTGAGCATTGACCATAGTGGCTGGGGCTTCTGGGAGCTGAAGTCCACGAACATCTGGGGACCCACAGGTTGAGAGCCACTGCTTTAGAATCAGATATCACCCACGTTTCTGGGAACTTAGGACTCATCTTGATCTCCACTAGATTGTTTTGGTTACAGAATGAAGGATGTTTCACATCACTACAAACACATCCTTGTCCAGTTTTAGATTCTTAGAAGTCTACATGTTTATGGACTAAGGCTAGGACTAGGTGTTTTTGAACGAGTTGTTCTCCAGATTTCTTCCTTCCTCAGCTCTCTGTGTGAAAATTACATTCTTAAAAACCAATCCATTCTTCTTCATAGGAAAAAAAAAAAGATCTCTGTGTGGTTTGAGTGTTTTTAACTCACTTTTTTGTAATTGTATGTTTTGTTTACACACATGCAACTGTTAAATAAATCATGTTCTCTTCTCACAGTCTTTGAAACAGACACATTCTTCAATGACCATTCTACAATGTGTCCATTTTATCAGATGGGTTTTTCGATATCCCTAGCTGCGTGGATTTCTGACAGCAATGAAAATCCAGCCCATGTCTTTCCCCTAGTGTGGAAAACTACAGAAATCTACTCCTCCAAAATCTGATGGAACCAATTCCACACACATCCACAGCTGAGGCTGCAAACAGACAGATATAATATTATTACCTATGGCTGAACTTAGAAGGAAAAACACTTGATAAATCACATTTTTGACTCATTTTCACATGTTAGCTGAAATTCTGCCAGAAGCTAAAAATAACCCAGAAAGACTATTTAAAAAGTATTCTGCCTGTGTCTCCTTCCCAGCAGTGTTCCTTTAAAGTACTGTTGACCCTGTTCTTTAATATCACAAACACTTTTTTTAAGCCAATGCCTACAGCACTTAGAAATAAGAAATCACCTATATTACATTGCACAGTGATTTGGAAAAGCTCAAAGCACAAACAAGTAGTTTTTTTTTCCATGCGTTGTTTCTGCACAGCCACTTCCCAGAGCTATGCCTCACAACCACTTATATTACCTACAGAAGTCTGCTTTGGCAAATCACGCTTGAAAATGTGTGGATTCTTGAATGGAAAAAAAAAAAGGCCCCACAAAGATAAACCTACTTCCAAACACAAAATAATCTATAGTACTTACCTATATCTATGAATGCATCATGACTGCAAAGTAAATCTCCCATCTATCAAAGTACTGCAATCCAGTTGCACAGAGCTCGATTAAACCAAGTTGGAAGCATCTTGTCCTTAGTGTGCTCTTTTCCTCTCATATAGAACCAGTATTATAATAACCAGTATTATAATAATATAACATAGTATAATATAAAATATAAGATTACTAAAGGTGAGACAGCACTGTGTATATTCACGTATTACAAAAACTCTATAAACTCTTTTGCCCCCAAACTATAAAAAGAGCAAAGAGATGACTCAGGAAAACCTTAGTCTCTTAGACAAAGGCCACTTCTGGCCCACACTGTTATAGTGCTATTATTCTACTTTCAACATCCTGTAGAATTCTGGGGTTTGTAGTTTACTGAGGCCAAAGAGCTCTCTGGTTGAGAATTCTAAATGTCCTTCCCTAAACTGCAAACCCCAGGGTTCCATAGGATGTTGAAAGTGGAATAATAACACCTTCTTTTTTTCCCTTCAAATTGGAATATTTTTTTAAAAAAAATTTATTATAAGAAAAACAAAAACAAAAAAATCATAAAGTGACAAACATAAAAGAGAAGGGAAAGGGAAAGAAAGAAATGCTTACATTTCTATTTCTCTCCAAGTTTAATTTACGTAGTATTATTTATACGATGTATTATAAATCATACTGATTATATATTTTTGGTTATATATACCTGAATCTTATTCTCATTATACCAGTTGTTATTAATTAAACCCATAATTAACATTTTCAAAATATACTATTAGTAATTTCATTCTTATTTCTATCCATTTCATAATATAATGTTCATAATTTCATTCTTATTTCTTTCTTAAACCATAATTATCCTTTCCTAATTACTCTTATACCAATAATACTATATCTATCTATCTATCTATCTATCTATCTATCTATTTTCACCAATTCTACCCCACATTTAACCTATCACTATTGCTAAGTGTACCCCATCTCCAGAGCCTATTATACCTTGAATTATTCCACCTTCCAAAATTGTAACTCTTCTTATAGAGGTGTAACACCTTCCTCTTTCACTTATACCTTTTCCATAAATATTTTCCATATTGCATCAAAATCGCTCCCTTTCATTATTCCTTTTTTGACCTTAATTCCACCTGTTAACTTATCATTAATCACTATTTACCATACTTCTTTATACCAGTCCTCTATTTGAAAATCTCCTTGAATTTTCCATTTTCTTGATATAATTAGCCTTGCTGCAGTAAATAAATTTGTAATTAGATCCCTCATTGGCTGGGTGCAATTAACCTTATCATATGGTTAAGTTTTTTAAGTGACACTGATTCCAATCCCCCCCCCAATCCTGAATATCTTTTTTTTTTGTGCTAATTCTTCCTTCCATATTTTTCTAAGACATTCCTCTTGATCTTTATATTTTGACAACATTTTATATATTTCACTTGTGGTACCCTTCAAAATTTCATTTTCCTCCATACTTTCTCCTTAATTAATAATTTGTTCAAATTTCGTATATTCTCTAAAATCTTTATTATTCCTATTCCAATTCCTTGTCCACTGCTCTAACTGAATAATAATAATAATAATAATAATAATAATAATAATAATAATATCCCGCCTCTCCCAACGGATTGAGGTGGTACTACAGAAGTACATAAATACATTAAAAGCAGTTAAAACATAACCCATCCTCCCCACCCACCAACCCATCTAAACCCCCTAAAACACATTAACTATTAAAAACAAGAAGACAGTTGGTGGGAGGCGGTGGAGCACTAATCTGGGAAGGTCTGGGAAGGAATACAATTGAGCCATGATATCTTTATACTTTGCAATCTCTCCTTTGGAATAATAACACTAATGGTGTAGTGTGGAAATGGCCTAAATGTCCATGCACAGATCATGCTGCAGCCCTTTACATTCTTATGGTTCTTACGCTAAAAATTACTGATGAATATAACTACTTAAAGCAAGGGTAGGCAACTCTAGAGGGTCTGGAGACCATGCTCTGATCCACTGTGGGTCACATCACTCATGACAGCAAAATAACTATGAGTGTGTGTGTGTGTGTGTGTGTGTGTGTGTGTGTGTGTTTTACTCAAAGTTCATAGGCACATGCCTTTGTTTTTCAGAGCACCATAATTCCTAGAAGCAGGAGTCCCACTTCCAAGTTGAAGGAGATGCCTGATACAAAGGGATGCCATTCTTTGTGGTTCTCACTTCATAGCAGTAAGAAAATCAACACAGCCACCAAAAACTCTGCTTTCACCTCTTCCAGCCCTCTTTTATCAACGAAAAGATGATATCTACCTAACCAGTTGCACTTTGTTTCTACTGGGTTGTATTCAAGGGTATTCATGTACGAAGAAGAATAAAGATGGGGAAGCTTCATGGTCAGGACTCTTCATCAAGCCTGCCAGCTATTCCTCATGTCCCCCCTCTCCCTCTGCTGAGAACATGCAGCAGAGATAGGAGAGATAGGAGATAGGAAATTCTCCCAAATTGCATCTGCAAAACACATATGGTTTAAAAACGGTTTCTGTTTTCAAGGTGGGGCAAAGGAAGGGTGTATGTCACTACTAGAGACAGAAGGGTAAACTTTCCATTTGCCATTGGTGAAACCATCACCACCTTTTGAATAAGGAAAAGTATCAAAAATCCTGGAGCTGCAGGCTACATTTCAGTCACCTACAAATATATCTATGGTAGCAATCCAGAAAAACTAATGATACATGAAATGCCATTCACAGAGCCATCCCTTTTGTCTCCTGTAACAAAGGTTCTGAATCTATCTATGTATGAATCAAAATACATTCTTTTTTAAAGTAAGAATGAAATATTGGCTTGTAAATTACTTGGCATGTTCTATCCTACTCCAGTAACTGCACTTTAACATTGGCCTGATCCACATTCTATAAAGACAAAATAGAAAACGGCAATATTGAATTATTGTGTTCTGCTCTGACAGTTTCTGACAGCTGAAGATTTAGTGAGCTTTAAGCATGAATATTCATGGTCTGACAATCTTGTTTGCCTTGAGTGTGAATATTTATGGCTGACAATCTTAGTTAATAGCCACCTTCAGTCCTATCATGCATGTGCCCTTGTGGTTTCTTTTAAGTCTATAACTCTGCTGGTTACTGGTACACTTACAGTGAAAGATCTTAAACCTTAAGTAAGAATTATCTTTTATTTAGATTTAACATACATTATTTCCTTGGTTGCTACTTAGAATTATATATGCTAACTAAACTGAAAAAAAAAATTAAGTGTGTCTTCATATAAAACATGCTCACCACCTATCAATTATAGATGCATTACTAATGAGACATTACGACTGTCTAAATGATTATCTATCTTCGTTTTGACAGGTGGTAACATTCTATTTGCCTTGCTGATTGATGCATTGAAGAAGCTATCTATAAAGATTGTGAAATCCTTTTGGAGTGGCAACAGCTAATTTATATCCACCAATTATTAGATGTGCTCCAAGTTATCTTCTCAGTTTACTTTATGTGACAATAAATGTGCTATCAGCTTGTGACCCGGAGTTTCCTATCTCCTGTAGTGGTAAGGCCACACAGGGACATACTAAAATAGAATGACTTTCAATGATTCTCAAGCTGTTCATTCCACAAATTCCTTATTATTTAAGTGCCTTTAATAAAGCACACTCATGGAAAGCTCTCTAACAATACAGCTGAATTGCCTTGCTGAAGTACAATCAGTCAATCAACCCATCATTTCACCTTCAATAATAACTGAAATATTTCCTTTTAAAAAAGAAAACAGCATTAGCATCTAATAAGACATCTTTTCCTATTGCTTTTCACTTTTAATTTTATAGCCACTCTCAAACCTATATCAAACATGGCCTTAGTTTCATTGCACCAGCAGCATGACAGAAATCTTTTTCTTCTTCCCATCTTTCCAAAGCTGCCAGAACAGTGGCTCCAAAGGGTCTTCCAGATCTCAGGACCATTTTTTTTAAATTGTAGAGGAGGGTGCAGTGGGAAAGGGAGACTGTTGTTGTTGTGTGCCTTAAAGTCATTTCTGACTTAGGTTGATCCTAAGGAAAACCCTTTACAGAGTTTTCTGGAGCTGAGAGTATGTTATGTGCCCAAGGTCACCTAATGGGTTTCCTTGGCTGAGTGGAGGAATCAAACCCTGGTCTCCAGAGTCATAGTCCAATGGTCAAACCACTATACCACACTTGATCTCAAAGGGAGATTGCTCCCTCTTATCTTTGCTGGATCCCACTGTTGCATCAGCAGAAGTCCAGTATTGGATTCCACTTTTGTATATCTTCAGTTTATAGCAGAAAGCATAAAAACATAAATTTCGTATGGGTTTCCACAGCATTTATAATAATACTGGGAAACTAAGGATCCATTCTTAGCTCATATATATATATTCTATATATATTCTATACAGAACAAGACAAAGTTGTAATAATATAAAATAAGTTGTGAGAAGGATCATGATCTGGAGGGAGGAAAGCATGGTATAGGAAGGACTAGGCATTGTGCAGCCTTCTGCATCTTGTTGAATGGCAACTCCCATCAGCCAGTGGGATCATTGTGTACATTTAAGGATAGTGGCAGCTGTAGTCCAACTTTATCAGAAGTAACACACATTGCTTATGCCTAGTAGAGGGACGACAAGTGTATGATTTACCACTGCACAACTGCCTCAGACTCACCAGCTCACAAAACTTCCTTTTTTTCTTCTGTAACATAACATGCAGCGAGAAAGGAACTGTGGAAGAAGAGTCCAGCTTTACCCTCACACTGTAATGTTCTGGCAAGAATCAGACATAATTTCACAAGATTGAGGATCTGGACTCAAGGTCTACTGAAAGTTTGGTTGAGAACTAGGACTGTATAAAGTTTCTTCTACTTAGAATATGCATGAGTTGGGAGTCACCTGGTAGCACAAAGAAATCACCAACATAGCTGCCATTGTACATTAGTCGTTGGCAGCAGAGGTTAGCTAATGTATCTACTAGTTTCTTTAATAAAACCTCTCCCAGTATAACTATGAGAAACATTATTAGCATGGTGAAAATCAAAGGTGCTCATATCCTGATATGGCAGATAACTGGACAATCATAAATAAGGATGGTACAAATACCCAATCATATTCAAAACATGTTCAGAAAATGTGTTCTTGAATGTTGAGAAACCTTGATGTGAAAAATCATGGACTGACAAGAATCTTCACAGACCGAGATTTACTTTACACAAAGTTCATATTGCAAAATTGTTTTCTGTAGAAAAATACTAAATTAAAATTTCACACAGACTATGTCTTGAACTGCAAATACTCTTTGAAAAATGCATGTTTTATTTTCCTGACTTTCTCACAGTGAGAAGAAAATTGCTCAAATTACTCTTTGCTTCCTTCGAGAAGGAAACCAGTGAACACTTCCATTTCTTGAGTAAGGAATGACTGAAGTATGAGATGCTGTGAAATGTTTTGAATAAGAGGTACACAACAAGTGCACAGGCGTGCAGAGGTTAAATAAGGATATAGCAGTGGATCTCCAATAGATTGGCTATTGGTGCATGGTATATATCAGGATTGGTAAGGCAAGGTGGGTAATGGAAAGTAGATGAAATCTACTAATTCCAATTTTGTTCACTTATTCACTGCAGAAAATAGCACTGCAGTACAATGCCTTAACATTTAACAGCTAACTGAAAATAAGAATAGCTTCTTGTACTGATCTTTATTCTTTGCTGATAACTTACAATGACAGCCTAGGGACCAGAGCACTGTCAGAAAATGGAATCGGTTGAAAAGCAAAACTCACATACTGGACTGTAGGTAGTATTAAAGATTTACGGAGGCTCACTTGTTACTGACCACATGTGTACTGCTTGAAAAGTCTCTTAGCTGGCTTAGCACCATTTCCCTCCATCTCAGTTTGCTCTGCAAGCAGTGCACATGCATGAAAGCAATTCCAAGTGAGCCTCTGTACGTGAGAAGTATTGATGAAAGAGTGGAATTCCTGCAAATGAATGGAACTTATCCTTAATTTGGAAGCATCAAAAGAGCAAGTAGTCAGATAAGGGGGCATCAAAAGGAGCAGGCTGCCTGTATAGGGAAGAGGATGGTCAGAACAACTATTTCTGGTCAGTCCTATCTTCCAGTTTACCAACATTCAGATCAGTACTTCTATCTGATGTCAGATATTGGCAATTATTTAATCCCAAAGTGTCAGAGACCAGTACCATATTTGTGCCTATTGGTTACACTTATTTCTTTCAGAGAAACTCACCAGTAACCAGCAGCCAATGGTTCGAGGATTAACACCCATGCAGAGACCACCACCTTGATTAAAGCTGCCTTACAGGACAGTGTTTTCAAGGCTACAGAGGTAAATGTTCCATATTGCATTTGAAAATAGACAGAGAGATTTCAATAGAGTTATTTTCTGTACTTGACTGACTGGTGGTCTGCTTCCTTCTCAGTCCTTTTGGATGCAGGCTGACAACCTCTCCTAAAGCATGCCTGTGCCACAACATTCTAAAGTAGAGATAAAATGTGTAATAAAATGGCTAGCATTAGGAGTCTGCCATGCTAATTTTTCTCCCAGACCCTACTTGGAGAAGGAGAGAAGTTGAAAGCAGCTTGAGAAAGAAGGGCTTTGCCAGCCCTACCAAGCTTGAAGGATGGAATGCATATTGAAGCTAGGGATTCAGAGCATTCTATAAATTTATTAAAAGGAAGAGAAAACTCAAATTACAAATCAGAAGAACATTTGTATAAATTTGTTTCCTATTATCTATCAGGTTTCCAGATCAGATCTTGTGACATTTATTGGATTCAAACAAGAAGCCATATTTGAACACATTGACCATGTGAGTGCTGCTTATTTCTCCCTCCCAAATAGACCTGGGAGCTGAATTTTTGGCATGGAGGCCAGATATTATTACCTCATCAGAAATCACCTTGGATATTTTTCTAGGAGCCCTGCTGACTGATTGTCACAATGCAAGAACAGGCTTCTCCTTAATTCTATCTTTTTTTCCAGAAATCAAGCCCTGTGGGGGGTGGAATAGGACTCAGAATGGACTCAGGACTCTTAAAAACATGGGGCATTTCTGCACTAGACCCTTATAGTGCTGTTATTCCACTTTTAACATCCTATGGAATCCTGGGGTTTGCAGTTTAGGGTGGGCGCTTGAGGCCCCTCCCTAAACTGCAAACCCCAGGATTCCATAGGATGTTGAAAATGGAATAATAATACTATAATGGTCTAACGCAAAAATGGCCAAGGCCTCACAGATAGCAAGGTTTCATCCTACTCATATTCTAGTCCATACATCTATGTTTGTTTTTTTGTTCGTTTTCAGTCTTTTTTTGTTTGTTTTTAGTACTTGGACACTTTTTCCCAACTACCTTGCAAGTTTATAGAGCACAGTTAAGAACACAAATAATAGCTGCTTGGAAACAGCAGGACTTGTGGGAGGAGGAGGGTGTATACCACTTGCCCTAATGGCCCACCCTCCATTTAAACCAGCTTTGCGTGCAATAGCAACAGCAAAAAGCATTTTCCCTCTCAGAGTAACTGCTAGCATATCTGTTCTACAATAACTCAGAATCAGTTATTCCAATGCACAGACTGTGTGGTTTGGCTTTTGCTGCTGATTCACATTACCCGCCCCCACAGTCTTGATCACTTACTTTAAAGTTAAAAATATAGCTCGTCTGCTACTTCTTTAATTTGTTATATAAGTTTTTTAAAAATATTTTATCTAATACATAAAAGGCAAAGTCGGTTTGTCTGTGTCAGGTGGAGACCTCATATGATTGGCTGTTACTCAAAGATCTCATATGATTGGCTGCCTACGAAGATTCTATGGAATCCTGGGGTTTGCAGTTTAGGGAGGGGCCTTTAGAATTCTCAGCCAGACAGCTCTTGGTCCCCAGTCAACTGTGTCTTCTCTTGAATAAGCCGGCTGCTATGGAGACAAGGCCTAGCAGCAAGGAGGAAGGCAGTGTATTCTCTCAGGAACCTGTTAATCTCTGAATACAGATTGGATTGGGGAATATGGGGAAAGTTACACGTACTGGACAAGACAGTTTGGGGAATTAGAGACACAGGATCTCAATCTTTCTAACAAGCATTACTTATGAGAAATAAAATCCCGGGCAATGCCGGGTATATATGCTAGTTTAGTTTCTCTTTACATTCAATTTTTTTAAAACTTCCATTTCTTGTTTTCCAAATAAGAAGCAATTGGCACATCTTGATAAATCCTTCATAACTGAAAATAAAATTTTTATTCTTTACTACCCTTATGCAACTGTTAAACGTATTCTCAGAATGGAAAGTGCCACATTATATCTGCCTGCCATTATAAGTGTTAAAATTGAGGGACCTCTCAGGGGGAAAAAAAAAGTGATAACTGCATTTTAATGTAATGACGTTTGCAAAGACAGAGATTTAAACTCAGAATTTTTAAAAAATTAGCATTCCTAGTCCTCAGCCTGGAATGGCCTGCCTGGTTCTATCAAATCAGTTTTTCCCTCCAAAATATGAAGTAATTTGTGGATTTGGCAAATTCTTATTTTTTAAAAAAAAATGTTTTGAGTCATTATCTACTTCTTACAGGACTTAGCCAATATCTGTTTTATGAGCCATTTCCATACTAGATGTTATAGTGCTATTATTCCACTTTCAACATCCTATGAAATCCTGGGCTTTGCAGTTTAGCGAGGCAAAACCCCAGAATTCCATAGGATGTTGAAAGTGGAATAATAGCACTAGTGGAGAAATGGCCATGCTCTTGCAATACATTTGGAGTTTGTTTAAAAAAGAGGTACCACTCCCCTTCTTTTTCTGACTCTTCCATGCTCAGTATGCATTGCACACCAGGTTCAGCAGGGATGACAATCAGAGTTAGACAGCAATAGAGCCCATGCCATAAAGTTTGTCAAGGACTGCTCCCACATGTCTATTCGAACAGTGAGTAGTCTTTGGAAACTGCTCAGTTTTTGAAGACTTTCTTTCAGTAAGTGTATATATTGGTAAAGACTATATACTGCTAGTGTAGGAAAAATAAGATTTCTTCATCTGATCTTTTTTTTTTAAAGTCTGTTGTAAGTTAACTTTCCTTTGGGAAGATTTCAAGATACTGATGAACCCAAAAGAACAATAATTCTTTTGTTGAGTGTTATCTAGGGAAATGTCACATTGAACGTAAGATTTTCTGTGCTTTTTAAAATAACTGCCAACCTGCCCTTTACACATTAGATATGCACATTAGATGGCTGAAGAGTTTAATTTTCACAATTCACATCCCTACACATTAATCAGTGACATAAACAAGATCAATTTGAGTATTTTCATTTAACAAAGATTTCTCCAAGGTTAGCCTGTTTATACAGATACAGATACACCACCCTCTGAAGTAATTATTTGCTTTTCCTGCAACTAGATTACTCTTCTAGATCCTCAGGAACAATTTATGCCTAATGGCCTTTTATATCACACAGATATAACACTTCATATATTTTGCCTATGAGCATCTGAAAGTTTCACAATATAGAAGAAAGTGCTTCAGCAAAAACTGTTCCACAGAATATTGAAGTACATTGAATAAATCACTTTTATATGCCTATAAACTATTGACTTAGAAAATAAGGTATATTTGTAATAAATGTAGAAAATAATATCATTTCTAGCCAGAAGACTAAGATTCTTAAAGTCATGAAAAAAATAGTTTAAAATAAGTGCTCCCCCCCACTTTTTTTTTTTTTGTTAAAAAAAGCCACTATCCACAGCAATGAGAAATAGAGCTATGGAGCCAGTTCCTTAAAGAACACAGGATAATAGTATCTTGACTATATATGAGACTAGACTTGGAGAGCAAAGGAGAGCAGGGTTGGGGGAC
Source organism: Iguana delicatissima (assembly GCA_948472985.1). Lineage (NCBI taxonomy): Eukaryota > Metazoa > Chordata > Lepidosauria > Squamata > Iguanidae > Iguana > Iguana delicatissima. The sequence continues at coordinate 1,862,844 of CAOKZL010000119.1, forward strand.
AGACAGAGCCTCCCTTGGCAGACAGTTCTGTAGCCTGAGAGCAAAGACTTAGAAGGTTCTCCTTCACCAGATGTACCTACGGTGGTGGTGGTGGGACTGAGAGATAGTCCTACCTCTTACAAAGATTGAGTAGGCTCATATAGGGAGATGTGGTCATTCAGATTATCTGGATTTAAGCTATATCTATATCTATGAATTTCATAGATAAGTAGTTTTATAGGTAACTATATTAGTGCTTTAGGCATTTTTTAAATCTTCTTTCATCTACCTCTTTTTATCTTCCCAGCACAAAAAGTGTGATCCACCCTTGAGCTAGGAAAGATGAAACAGAAAGAATAAAGGGATGTGTAGTGAAATTTAAAGATTAAAAGGATACTACATATCAAATTGTGTGACTCCTTTTGTTACTTATAAAAAGAATAAAATGCCTCTGATTAACATTTTAAATGCAGGTGTTTTAAAGCTCAATATCTCCTCTTAAAAACGTTTTAAGCATTTTAAAGATCTTATAAACGGAATATGCAAATCACAATAGATGTAGTTTCATTGTAATATATCAATGGGACATAGCTATTCTTTGCATTTATAGTTGTAGCACATTTTAAAATTACTTGTCTTACAGCCTATTTAATGCACTTCAAGTTACTCAAAATTTGTGCATTAATCTCAGTGTTCTACTTTTTAACATTTCTGGTAAGAAAAAAGATACAAACAGGCAAGATGCAATTAAATAAAACACTAAAGTTTTTATAATACCAAAGATTTAAGGGCAAATTCACAAATGCAGATAGAGAGATGTCATGCAGTAATGTGCTTTGAGATATTTGGAAATCAGCACCTGAATGCAAAGTAGAAATTTAAATGTAAATAACTTCAGTTTTGAATTTGCTCCTCTTGCACTCTCCTCTTGCACACTTCTGGCCCAGCCATCCTCAACGTAGTGTTTTCCAGAGGTACCAGATTACAAATTTTCATAATCCCACCCCTAACCATAGGATTGCAGGGCTTGTAGAGCATCGCATCTGGAGGACACCAGGCTGATGAAACCTGTCCGAGTCAGAAGATGACCAAGACACTGTCAGAAATTCAGAATGAGGAAAGTAAAAAAGAAGAGAATTTCGGAGCCACTATTTTTTCTTATCTTGTACTGTCACTAGTTGAAACTTCTTAATAATGAGGGCCACATTCTCTAAGGGAAAAAAATAACAGAAGGTGACATCACCTATGAATAGTGAGCTGGAGAGTGGGACCAGAAACAGTTGGGGAAGGGGGAACAAAGTCCTATTCTCTTTTTATGTCACTCCTCACTTTTTTTTCCTCTCTCCCTTTCCATACAAACAAAAAGAGAACGGAGTGGTGTTACCTCTCCTCCACCACCATGAATTGCCTAGTACAACTATGCTGTAGCAGTAGGAAAGTATTTGAAGAGCACTAGCCACTTGTGTGTTCTTGTCCCCTTCTGCTCATTAGCCTTGGTTTCATATAAATCTATAGCCTTGACTATGCTTAACTGCTTTTATTTCCTGCTGTCACCTCCAGTTATCTATAAACCATGTGCTAGATTATACTACTTCATGAAATATTGCTTGAAGCAATAGTTGGTGCACATTTTGAGGTTCTTTTGCAGGATGTATCTCAATAAGAGAAGCCATAATAGGTTCTACAAGATGAGAGAAATTTTTCATGTGCAGTGAAGCCTGCTGTTCCCTTGGGATGCTTCCTGGTATTACCCAGATAAACTTGTGATTTTCTTCTCAGATAGAATAACTGAAGGATTATGGGGGGAGCAAAAGTTTGAATACCCCAAGGTAACGCCATAGGGTGGCTAAATAACAAAAATCAGCATTTCCACCTAAGTAGAGTACAATGAAGGAAAAGCAGGGAAGAGCATTGATATAGAAGGGCATGAGAGGGCTCTAATGTCAGTGCAGTGGTGTCTACTTTAGGCTTTCGTGTGAACTTGAAAGATGCTAACTAAATGGCTGAATATTATCCTCCAAATGTTCAGCATCTTGGATAGGTCCTTTGAATTAAAAACAAAACTTGGATTCACCATCCCACTAATATTGGATACACTCACATTTCATGCCCAGGGGATAAACAATCCCACCAAATTTATTTCCTTTATAATTCTTTATATTCAGACCACAGATTTCCCATCAGTTAAATTGAAGTAAACATATAAATTAAAGCATTATTATTAATTTTTACTATACCCACACTCTTTCATCTACACTTACTCTATATCCCACCACTTAAACCTCTGATCAACTATTTGTTTTCTAGATATGCATGGAGGAATTCTTCTACATGTTGGTGAAAAAGCAGCAGTCTCTTGCTGCATACAAAGTTTTGTCAACTGGGTCTAATACTGGCATCAGAAGGAAAATCACAGAGCATCAAACTAAGCGAGGTATGCTTAGTCATGTCTTAAATTGTCACATTGATTTCAATGAGACCCAAGTCTGGCTAATGTGACTTGAACTCAAGCCAACATTAGCAGGAAAAAGATCTTCTTAAAAATGCATATAGAGAATATTATAAAAAATAATGTTTCTTCTCTTCCAACCTTTCAAGACAAAAAGAAGATCATAAGGCGAGCAAGAAAGAATCTACTTTTACAAATTCAAATAAGATCCAGTGGGGCTCCTGCCTTTCAGTTTAGGAGTTCCTAGACTGAAAAGGGCAAGAAAAAGTCTGCCACTCTCACAATCTTCTCTCTTACTTGAACTTTATACCTCCTTCAAGAGGTTACATCTAGTGAAGAATAAATCTAAGAATATGATTCCTAGTATATTTTTAAAATATCTTCCTCTCTTATAGGAAGAATTTTTGTTAACTTTTCATCAAGGACAGACTGAACAAAATTCTCTACCAGCTACACTGGATATGGTACTACAGATATGGAGCATACTTGTACCTGTCTGCCATCTTGCTCTTAAAGGGGTGACACCTCTCCCAAAAGAACAATGTGACAGCCATAATGACACATTGCCAGCATAGTTACATATTACAGCCATTCATACCCAGACTTCTACGTATTTAAGTAATCAAAGCCCCCTGCATGATGGGTGAACCACATTCATTCCATAGTCACATCCCAACTTCTTGAGAAAGAAAGGGTTAGAGACAGAGCTGCTGAGTCTGATCTGCATTTTAGCCAAAACTAATTAAAAGTATTTAGCCCAACTACTTCCCAATTTTAGATGGAAATATAGACCACTTTCTAGAGTTAGTATTTATTATTCTCCTTCTAAAAACTAGTAATAGGAAGTAAGATAAACATAGACTTATCGAATGATCCACATTATTCTTTGCCCTTGGAAACTTAAAATATGCACAGCACATCTGTGAACTAACAAAAAAGTAATAATCAGAGGGAACTTAATTGTTTAAAAGGCTAACTAACTTAAAAGGCTAAAAATAGCTCATTTGTGTAAAGACACAAGTGGACTAGAAATGTGAAAGACAACATAATATTGTTGCCAAATGATAAAGCCATTGATTTATTTTCACAATGAATATCTCAATTGCATTACGGAGGTATTTGATGCTATATGTAGAAAAACTTCGACAAAACTGTTAGCATTTCTATATTTACTTCAGAGTTCATTTCATCACACATATATAGGCTTTCAATATTATAGAAGCAGAGGGCAAAGCTACCAACATACAGTGGAACCTCCCTATCTGAGGCATTCAGTTACAGGACCTCCATGAATGGCTACATATATATATGAATCACATCCCATATTAAATGGAAGAGGCTTTAGAATCTGATTTCCTATCACAACCATTTTATGCACAGGACATAATGTTCTATGGTCGTTGGGAATCACAGGTCCAATGGGCATGGATGTGGAGTGCTCACTGCATTGATTGGATACCACAGACAATGTGACTCAATGTATATACTGCAGGAAGGGGATCTTGATGAGCACTCAAAGCAATTTTGTAGGTTACTGAAAGAGCGTCCAGAAAAATTTTCACATTTTAGCATGACTGAAAATTCTCTGGCTCCCAAAATAGTTTCAGTCTTTGAAGAAGGGCAGAAAACATGAGTGTTTATTCTCCAAAATACTGACACATACACTTTTTCTAGAATGAAATGTAACAGTCCCATACATATCTGAAAATTTATATACCTCTATGAGAACATACAAAAATTGGGCAGAAATTTGAAGACAGAGATAGGACAAGGTAAAACAGAAATTTAATATGTAAGTTGCCACTGTGGACTCAAAAAGATAATGTATCTACTAGTAAGGTCAAGTGACCAAAAATCTAGAAATGTTGGTCAACTGGGTGTCATCTATTCCCTCTCACTCATCCCAGTACACACACACAAACACACACATATAAGGTTAGATAGCAGTAGTGGGGGAAAAAAGGTGGTAAAGTGGAAAATTAAATTTGGGGAGCCCAGATCACAGTCTTTTCTGCATTCAGTTTTCCGAGTTTCATGTCAAGACTATTTGGCACTATAAGCATTACTAGAAGACAACTGTTTCCTCTAAGTATACTTTTTGTTTTAGTTCTTGTGGGTTTTTCGGGCTTTGAGACTGTGTTCTGGTTGTATTTTCTCCTGACGTTTCACCTGCATCTGTGGCTGGCATCTTCAGAGGACTGGTGAATTGGAAGCGGAGTGGAGAATATATATATGCCAGTCTTCTCCTCCAGAGGGGAGGGAGCAAGTAGCATAATAGTCCTATTGTGTGTATTGAATACTTGGTCCTGGAGGGAGACTTCCTGAGCCCAGGTGGGGCTCGTTAGGGCTCGTTAGTATCTTGTGTGTTTTGATTTTGGTGTTTTTCAGTACTGGCAGCCAAATTTTGTTGACCTTCCGAGTCTCCTCTTTCCTGTTAAAATTATCCAAGTGTTTGTGGGGTTCAATGGCCTCTCTGTGTAGCCTGATCTGGTAGTTGTTAGAATGGTCCAGAATTTCTGTGCTTTCAAATAATATATATTCTTCACTCACTTCCAATTCACCATTCCTCTGAAGATGCCAGCCACAGATGCAGGTGAAACATCAGGAGAAAATACAACCAGAACATGGTCTCAAAGCCTGAAAAACCCACAAGAACCAAAGGATTCTGGCCGTGAAAGCCTTCGACTATACTTTTTGTTGTTTGTGCATGCATGCAGTTTAAACAATTTGTATTTTCAGTCAGCTTCCCTTTCTTCCTCCTATCCATCTGGAAGATACATCTATCAGCACATAAACTGACTATTTTTAAAATGATTTCTCTTGCTATAACAGTTTTGTAAAAAGCTAGCAACAATCAGTTCTAATCACAATGACAATGAGATCTTCTGCCACAACAATCATGCAAATATGTCAATGTTTACAAATTGGTAAACCAGACATATGCACCAGAAAAACCAATATCACAGCGCTATATTAAGCTCATTTCTTTTGTTCCTCCAAGATATTTATAAGTTACTGTAGCTCTGAAAAATGGACACTTTTTCAATATAATGAAGATAAAAATTCCATCTTATGTTGAAAGCTAAAGGGAATCTATCAAACTTTTGTGTGATGGAACAAAGAATACCTGTAATGTAAAAAGAAAGGAAGGAAGGAAGGAAGGAAGGAAGGAAGGAAGGAAGGAAGGAAGGAAGGGGGGGGGGACCATATTATGAATTTCAAATAATTGTCTTCACTCTGAATATCACCCAGGCCATTTCAACACTACAGTGTTAAAGTGCTGCTATTCCATTTTCAACGCCCTGTGGAATTCTGGGGTTTGTAGTTTGCTGAGACCAAAGAGCTCTTTGGCTGAGAATTCGAAGTGCCCTTCCCTAAACTACAAACCCCAGAATTCCATTGGAGGTTGATAGTGGAATAGCAGCACTTTAACACTGTAGTGCGGAAATGGTCCCAGTCTCTTTACAAGCCATCTTTGCTAACACTTCCTAACACTGAAGACGAAGGCCCTTACCGCACTAAGTCATGTTGTCCCATTGTGATTCTACCAATGCCATTGCCAGAATGACATTGGGACCTGAGTGTTCCCCGCTGCACCAGTCAGCTGCTGCAGATGGGTAGCATTCGGGAATGCTCCATCCTTCCGCAGTACAGCCAGCCTCTTCCTGTGCTGTACTGAGGAAGGAAGCACTTGATAGCACTTCTGCCCTTCCTGAACACTCATAGTTGACAGGATTGTTGAAGGCAGGCCATCACTGAATTTTTTCTGGAAATGGTATATGGCACTACGGCAAAGAATGGGAATACAACAACAGCAGGGCCACAATGATGTCATGCCATGACACACATCATGGACTGGCAGCAACACATCCCCATGCCGGAATTGGGCCATCATGTAGTCTTAGTTTAAAATTTTGAAAAGAAATCCACTGTCTCATTCTCTGTAGTGATACAGCTGTCATATCAATATTGGCTGATTTTGGATTTCCACATAAGGGAGGCTCAAGCCGTAGTAATGTTTTACACTGCTCTCTTCCCACTCCTCTCCTGCTCTTGCAAGGCCATTGGGAGCAAATTATAAACATTTGATTTGGTCACAAGAAGTAAATCATAGGTTTTTGGGTTTTTGTTTAAGACAAGACACAGTTGTTTATTACATAAAAAAGACAAAATATGGTTAGTTCATACTACTTTTTTAAAATGCAATATAGGAAATGCAATTCTGGCTTGCTAATAAACCACAGTTTGCCCCAGATGTGGTTCCTCCTTTTCTGTGTAGTTTAGTTATAATAATAAACAATGGCTGATGTTAATCAAGAAACAAATGCTTCCAGTCTCTTTGCAGCCAACTTGTTTGCAGGAGAGGAAGCTATGCAAGCCTGAGACACAAACAAGCTCTATGGCTTAATATTAAACTGTAGTTAAGTGTTATTTTAAAAGATTCTGTTATTATTATTAAAACATGGTAATGGTGCTCACTGGAGCTATTAAAAATGCAGAGACTTTTTTCCAAATGAAACATATAACTGACCAAAATAAAGTGTATTCTTTTAAGGAGGAGGAGGAAGAGGAGGAGGAGGAACTAATGCAAAACACTGGAAAGGAAAATTATCTCCCTTTGGTAAAACATGGAAATTCTTGAGGATTTTTTTCCATAAAGCAATTTTAATAATTGAAGACTGGGAAAATATCAATGAATATATCAAATAAACTGAGAAAAAGCCGAATAATGCTAAAATTAAAGCTACAGGATTGTGGCCTGTATCTGGCAATTGTTATGTAGTACTATACTCCAAGTTTGAAAATCACGACACATGAGAGACACTCAAAGGATGGTCCAGAAAAGTAGTCTGTCTGTACTGTTGGTATCTATGAGAAGGAAGTACTTAATATATGACATACGTGTGTCTGTATGTATACATATATGGGTATATAAGGGATGGAAAGAAAATTTGAAAATATGCAAAAGTGCTTTTTCAGTTGCTGAGAAACCCTGATGAGAATAATCTGGGAATAAGGAGAATCTTTGAAGTTTGAGACTTATTCTGTACAAAATTCACATGCAATTGTTTTGTGGAGGAAACAGCATTTTATACGCTGAAAACAATATTTTCTGTACAGAAATTAGTATGTCTGCATTTAAATATTATCTTCTACACAGAAAATGCCATTTTCTGTGCAGATAATTCTGTTTTCCATGCAAAACAACCACATGTGAATTTTATGTGAATCATATTTAAAAATGTGTGGGTTCCGAAGACTTTTCTAACACTGGGAAGAAAACTGCTGAAATTACCCATTGTTACCTTTGATAAGAAACATAATGAATAATTACATCTGTAGTGTATGTGTGTGTATACACATACACATGTGCGTACACATACAAGCACACACAGATAGATAGATATATAATATTAAGCTCCTTCTCATGGATATTAGAAAAAAACAGACAACTTCTTCCCATGACCATCCTTTGATCATCATGAAGTTTTAATTGTAGGTCTCTAATCCCCCCAACACACATACACATATTCTATCATTCATTAAATCTGTCAAAGGGTTTCACTTTTCCATGAGTTCATGTTTAACAGAAATACTTTTCTGACTGAAGTTTTCAAACTTATATTCCATTCCTGGATTTAAAACTTCAAATGTTTTAACTCTATGCTTGATACTAATTTTGCAGTGGAACTAAATAGGATGGCACATCTAATGTGACTGTAAAGAGCATTAGTCACAATACATAATACAATTTAGAAAATCTTCTTACGAAATTTTCTTTGCAAGCAAATCTTTGTCTCTAGTATTATATCCATATTTTATACTTTCTTTTCAGTGTAGACAAATAGTGATGCACTAATGCTTTGATTGAAAATAAATGGTAATTGTTTAAAGAGTTACTTATCCCAGAGTCGTTTTTTAAATTTAAATTTGTGTAAGTGTACACACATGTTAATTGTGTAAGTACCCTGAAAAACCATTAAGATGTTATCATTCTCATCTTATGAATTTACCAGCGCTTGGGAGTAACCCATGACAGGCAACAAGCCTGTAACTCACTAGATCAGACTTAGACTAGAACAAGGTGGTACACTGAGCATTTCAAGTAACACTCTCTGCAGTGGCAACAACATTACATATATACAAGAGCCAGCACAGTGTAGTGGTTGGAAAAATGACCCTGGAGACCAAGGTTTGAGTCCTCCCTTGGCCATGGAAACCCAGTGGGTGACCTTCGATGCTCTCAGTCTCAGAAAAACCCATAATCACCGTAGGGTCACCATAAGTCAGAAACAACTTGAAGACACACAACAACAACAACAACAACAACAGCAACATGTACATATACATATACGCACAAAGATATAGATACAATAGCCAGCCATGGCAAATACAATACAGATTTCCCCCCCACTTTCATACTTTCTCAAGATCTTTTAAGGCCTTTGAACGTGATGAGAAACAAATGGAGAGCTAAAACACTATGTGTTAGTTTTCCTTCTATGCTCATAAGACTAGATAGTTCAGTAACATAAGAAATAAGCAACAGAAGGGAAAAGAAACATTTAAGTTATGGCTTCCTGACACAGTACATTGAACTACCAATCATGAAGACCAAGGTCTTCACGGGTTTAATGACTTTCCTGAACCCCTCTAACCATCAAAAATCCTGACACACACAGTTATTTTCTCTCTAAACCCTCATTTGTGGGTGATTAAAAAAAAAATCACTCCCTTTTACTCAGTTATACTTTATATGCGCTTTCATCCCTCTTATCCTGAAACAGCAGGAAAAAGGCCTCAATTCCTCTCCCCAAAATGATTAGATATGATGAATTCTTATTTCTGGTTCTCCATGCAGTGTGGTCCTTTGGGATCTTAGAAGAGCCAAAATAACCTTCTGACCTTGAAGTGACAAAAATGGCAAAGAACATCCTCAACCCTGCAGTACCTGATGTTCAACACCTGAGCTATATTTGCAAAAACATATATAGCACTTACACACATGTACTGTGAAACCCAAATGAATGTGCCCTGAACCTATGATCCTCATTTTAGGCCCACCATCTTTCTGCTTCTAGAATGATGTGTGTCCAGATGCACAACTTTATTTCTAGGGAGGCTAGAATGATCGCCTCACTATTTACCAGCCGCCTGATAAATATACTTAGTATACTGCTACCGTTCTGTTTTAGTGAGTAATTATTATTTCTTTGTTTGATTGGTGCAAAATCATTCTCATTGATTTTTGAGTGATTCAGAAATACAGCAAATAGGTAATTAGATAAAATATGTGTCTGATATGAGCAATACATTAGTGCTGTCCTGTGGTCATGAGATCCTCTGAGAAGCTTGTGTTTCTAGGATATAGCAATTGACCCTCAGCCACTGTTGGTGTCATGACAGCTGTATCTCTATAGACAATGAGGCAATGTCAAGATTAAGCAAGATGTCACATAACCATCTCATATCTTGTCGACTTTCCAAAGGGGCACCAGGGCCATTGAGAACTGGCACTAAACCAGGATAATATAAATGATTAACACCCCTTCCCTAAATTGAGCAACAGACATAACTATTTTCTGGTCTGCTGAAAAACCAGCATTTAATTTGCAATGTAATGTTTCTCAGGTCTGCAGAGGCCCAAGCCTGGGAATTTTGCCCACCCTTTCTCCTCAGCTTTAAGAGAGAATGATTTGCACATGGAGGAGGGTTGATTAAGTTTTCATAGATTTATGCAACACCCATAATTAGTGTTTCATGTCAATTTTTAACACAGGAGATACTCTGACCCTTTATTACTTGACATCCTGCACATCTCTACAGTTGGGTGAGAGGACATAAACATTTGTTTTTGAAAAGAAGAAAGAAAGGACATTATTTCTTCAAATAAAATTTGTTGATTAAACATCAGAGCCCATGAGAGATTTTATGTGGCTGCACAATATGAAATAGCACCCTGTGTCTTTGCAACAGCTGAAAAGTCAAAGTTGCAAGTACTTTCCATTACAGATTCACAAACTAACAAAGGCAACTATATTACTACATTTGAGTTTCCTGAAAGCCAGTTATTCAGGTTTATGACATGAATAACATTATTATTTGTATATTTATTAGGTTTTTATTCTCTATGCAGGAAGTTTTATGACAAGTTGGAAAACTAATATAAACTTGGCAACTTAGACATCTCAGTAGGCTGAAGCCAAGTTAACAGAAAATTAAAGAGTCCACAGTCAATTTATTGTATCCCGATTCCTCTAAGTGTATTCATTTTTTTCTTTGATACTCAGCAAATCAATCCAAACCCCATATAATTCAAAGGCTCTATTCTTACTCTCACCAGTGTATTGCATTATGCACAAAGTAACTTGCACAAAAATCACCAACATTTTTTTAACATTTATATAAATCTCTATATACTGCCAAGATGATCTGTTTAAGTAGTCAACACTGGATGTAACAAAAGCAACAGCTGTCTGAAACACCTTATAAAAGAGTACACAATTTAGCTGTACTAAAGTCCAGGCTTTGGAACACAGCTCTGTTTCAGATTGTTAAAAGGTTTGGGAGGTTTGAATTTGTAGATCTGGAGGGAAAAAAAATCTGAACAAGTTTCCCTCTGCCATCCCACCTTCATTTTTTTGCAGTTGCATGGCATTTAAAATTCACTTCTGATACCTGTTAAGAAACTATTATAACAAAGTATCACTATTAGAACTAACTAAAATGCAGACACAGAGTATATCTGGCCAGGATGCTATTATGGTAGCTTCATATTATCTATTTACTATGTTAGGGTGGGAATGTGAAGTACATTTACTCAGAATATTGCCACAGTAGCCCCACCAGGGAAATAGAGACTTCCTCTCAGCTTAGCTACTTGGAACATTACTACTATAAAGTCATAAAGAGTCCAATCCATACCTTACAATGAAAAACGCAGCCCAAAGATAGATCTAAATGAAATCAGGCTACAGTTTCTCCAGTGAAAAACAGTGCATTATTTAGATGGCTTTAAAAATCTCCCCACCTCAATGGTGTGGATTCTATAAAATAACAATATGAATAAAACATGGAGCTCAAGAAATGTTTAAAATATGAGTGATTGATTTCACATATTGTTTTGCACACCTTGGATCTAGCAAATGCTTGACTCAACTCTAATTAACATTAAACAGAGTGTTGTTTTTTTCATTTTTCATTGCTGCTGGTACAGAAATGTCACTATGAACTCCACTGTTAAGGTCTTGTTTTCTCTAGGGATAAAACAAAAAGTTTCTTACAGTCTATGCATAGTTTTCTTTTTCTCTAAACAATTCAGCATCCTTAAATTGTTTTTATTTGACTCTTCATTAACAAACACTGCTTTGTTCCAATATCAGGATGATGTAGTATTTTGCCACCTGTTTACCAAAACAGGTCCTCATCTTACTAAGAAACATTTCTGCACAAGTTAGCCATTTGACTCAATTCGGCAGTCAAGACCATTAATTTAACATGTTCATAAACAACCTTCTGCAAAAACACCATTGATGATGAATGACTGACCACTCTTATGAGCCTCTTCATGCATTATTTTCAATTCTTATTATCTGAATCTATTATGGATGTAATAAGAAGGAAGAGAAACAATTCAGAGAAAAGTTTCTCACTTCCATCAAATTCCTCTGTCATTTTAAGTGGTAGACTATCCAGGGTTATTAATGTGGCTTCAGTTCCTAAACCTAGTGTAAAAATGACCAGAAACCAGAAATCTATCTTAACATAGAAATACCTTTCATGAACAGCAACAGCACTATTACCTCATCGCAGAAAACTGCATTAGAAATTGGCCAGTACATCTGTAAATGTAAACTTCCTCCAAATAGTACCTTTCCCCAGTAGCATTGAGACTTTCTACTCATCTTTCAAAACATTTTAAGAAGCCAAATGTCCCAGATCACCTAACTGCAGACACACTGAGCACAAACACTGTGTATGCATAAACTTTTTGCAGATGTCAAGTACTTTTGAACAGTTGTACTTAAAATAAATAATAAAACATTTGATTTTAATGTTGAGTATAGGATTTTTCTTACCTTAGCAAACTGTGCATTTACCCATTTTGTGAATGTTTTCTTTTGAACATCTTCCCTTTCATCTATGAAACACAAAGCAAAATTGTTAAATTAATATTATTCGATTAGAGTTAACCCTGTACTGGTTGCTATCATTTCAAGCAACAGAGCAAAAGTACCAGTTGTACTATCAATTACTGGTTAGTAAGCAATGTCCTACTTTTTGCCATTTTTAACCTTTTCCTACCAACTTACTGACACGTTAAAATGGCAAAAGTAGTCTAGAATACCCCCACAACAACACTCCTAAGATCTTAAAAGTAACAAGCAATTGTCATTCATTACATGATAATGTAACCAGCTGCTATGTTACTTTGTAAAAGCAACATCATGATGTTCTCATTACACTACAGAAATAATACGTTTGATCCTTGGGTTTCTTTCATACAGCACATTTACAACACTTTGACAATACTTTAACTGCCATTTCTCCTGAGTATGTCATCCTTGGATTTATAGTTTCATCAAAGAGATTTTAAGAACACACTGAACTACAAATCCCAGGATTCTATACGGAGTGTCCATGGCAATGAAAATACCATCCAAGTACTATCACTGTGTCACACTAAAGGAAACTTTATTAGACCCCTTTGGCTGCAGTATCCCTATAACATTTCTTTTTGTGATCTACTCAAGGAGCAATATCTATTGATATAAGAGATGGGAAAAATATTTTGAAAAAAATATGAGGAATGATTAAAATGTGTTTTTCAAGTGCCAGGAAACTCTGACGAAAAGAAAGCAAGACCGCTGAGGGTTTTGCAGGTCAGGATTAAAGCCATTTCTGCACAACAGGGCTGTGCTGCTTCTGGAACAGGATGGCAGCAGTCGGCAGGTTGTGCTTTAGCACAATGTCATTGTCGGTCCACTGCTATCCCGTCCCCAAGCATCATACTCGCACAGTTTTCATGAAACGGAAAAAAATCCATTCTGTGCCTGCAATTGCACAGCGCTCCCATTGCTCCTGGTTGTACAGAAGCTGTGGAAGCACAATAGCAATACTGCCTCCATAGCACAGCAATGGAAACTGCTTGGTTGCACTGCGAATAGAAGAGGTGGTACCATTGCACTCCCTTCCGCATGGAGCAAGCAGGTGCGGAGGGCAGGGTTGCTGACGCGCTCCCTTCCAGACCTGGGATTGCAGCATGACAATGCAGAAGAGCGTCATGGTGAGGAAATCGCCATGTAATTCTGTACAATATTTGCACACTGGGTTTTGTATGTGAATTTTTGGATTTTGCACAAAAAAGCCTGAATTCTGCACAGAATACATTGCACATTGTGAATCATCTCTGAGAACAGCAGTTTGTGAAGACTTTTCCATTATTATTATATTGTTATTTAAACAGCATAATACATATTGTTGAAGTACTTATTTAAATATAATATTTAATGTGAAAATTAAATGATGTTCTAGTGTAAAAATACGATCTATTATTTTTATTGTTGAATTAATAAACCATCTTCTTTGCTCCAAGCAGCAGCTAAATTGGTGTACAACAACAAACCGAAAAGGACAACATTAGTCATTAAACTACCACTCTAGAATTAAAGTATATAAATGGTAGTTGAACTGATACCCTTTCCCTATGATTGTGATTCAGCATCATTTTTATCATCCCTTTATTTAAACTGATACTTTCTTAGATTCTGGTCTATGTCCCTAGCAACTTATGGCTTCCAATTTCAGTAGGTTTCATCAACTTTTAATCAATCCAAGCTATTTAAATATTTAATCAATGGTTTCAGATTGAGACTTCCAATATTCTGTACAACATTTTAAAAGGGGGAAATCTAGGAAGGTTCTGACATAAATATTATCCCAGAAAACAGCATTTTCTTCATCTCATTTAACAGAGAATTTCTCTATGAAGAGATATCATTAAGTTAATGGACGTAATCATGGAAGGAAGGGGTGATTCCAAGAGTTAATCAAGGGATGTAGCATAAAGGATGCACAAGTGGTCTAGACAAAGATTCTTAGTAATATGCAATCAAGCCCCAGCATAAGAATGAGTGGAGCTACAAGACAGCTATTATAGATATGTGATATTTTACATATTCAACCATCCTACTGCACTGTATTTTCCATAAGCCCTGAAAGTACCCTATGCATACCTCTTGAATGAACTACTTTAAACAGAACAGGAAAGGAAGCCAAAAGGAGACCAAAAACCTTACAGGTCACTCTGAGAATAAAGAAAGGTAATGCTGAAAACCTGCTACCAGGAATTTTGCTACCAAAGTTTGAGTTTGCTTCTTTTATCCTATGAAATCAAGCCCAGGGGAAAAGATACCACTGCCAATCCTGTCCCTTCTTTATCCATGCACTACTAAGCCTTGGTAAATGATAACAAGAGGTTCCATATGAGACAGGTGTTGAAACTAATCCTTGAAACAGTATGCATACCCTAGCTAGGAATCTTTCTAATATTAACCATGGTCAGTGAGTGTTGGTGCATTATGATTTAATATTGAGTTACATTTAACAGAACTAAGCAAAGAAATAAAAGGGAGAGAATAGATGTCACTGTCTCCTAGGTTTAAATCCAAATATTACTCTTGAGTAGACCTGCTGAATTAATAGGACTTAAGTGCTGACTTATTCTTCAGCAATTGTGTTGATAAGATTTACTCTGGTTGGAATTACTCACTGGATTTTGGACCTCTTTTTAAGCACAGCCAACACACTGTCTCTAAAAACCAGTCACTATGGCAGCATCTACATCCCCCTTCTTAATCAGCACTGTCTCGCATTCTTTTAATTAATTAATTAATTAATTAATTAATATATGTTGTGTCTCTGTGATGTGTGTTGGGAAATATTATTTACCTACATTTCCCAGAAGCAGCTGCCACTATTGCATTTTTAACTTATTTTTGCCCTGCGTTCATGGAAGTCCAGGCTTATGTACTTCTAGAGAATTATACGTCCTTTCCCAGGGCTTCCTTTAAACTTTGGAACAATCAAGTTAGCATGCTAGTAGGTTGTTGTTAAGTAGCACATTGGTGACATCTATCCTAAATTTAGGTAAGAGACCCAAATCAACTCTGGTTTCTATATCAGTCATTAAAGAATCAAGCAGAGAAATGTTCAGAAAAACTTACTTTAAAATAAAATGAATATAAACATTTATTAGGATCCTGAGCCTAAGAGCAATCCATCAAAGCAAATCAACTCACGAAAGCAAGAGTTCTTGCTATTGCACATATAACAAAAGGAATCTTCCCAGAGAGAGTTTTGACCTTGAGAAATGGACATTTCATAAGCAAATGTATTGCTTTCACCCATCAATGCTAACTGACTACCACAAACATCGGGAAGATTTGTATCACCTTTCCAGCCCTTTGGAAATTTAGAGCAAGGAACATGATTTGCATCTTTCTGAATCCTATTACATTCTATCTCACTTCCATAACTGTATAAATATTCTTGTATACCAGAGGCTTCAATATCATCCTATATAGCATGTGAAGAAGTAGGTTTATATTCTTGAAAGTTCACAAAAAAATAAACACTTACTAGTCTTAAAGGTCCTGATACATTCTTTCCCCCCACACACCTTCCTCCTTTACATTTATCACAGCAAGTTGAGGGATTTAGACCCATGCTTGGACTCAGTGGCACAGCAGAAACCTATCTTTTTCATTGCTAACTACATGAAGGAAAAATATTTCTCGGGGAGAGAACGGGATCCAGAAAGAAAAATTCAAACTGGCTGGGGGCAGGGGTGGCCATGAATGCTCCAAGTAATTTGTGCACTTCCTAATGAACAATGAATCATACAGAGGGAGTTTATTGAAACTACATATGGACAAGCTATTCATTCAGAGGCACTTCTGCTAAAGGAGACTGGATTAATTACCACAGAAAAAGGAGCCACATGGTCCATTGACCAAAGCACCACCTGAAGCCTTTCCCTCCCTTTCCCCCCAACATCTACTGATTTTTGCTTTTACCAAGAGGGGCTACTGTGGCCCACAGCCAGTAGAGGTATGTATGTAAAATGACTGGAAGACCATTGCAATCTCGAGGAGGTGTAAGGATATGGCCTGACCTCAGTTTGAATGTCCATGATCTAAGTCTCTTCATACTTTAAGTTTTTCTATGTTACTTGCCAAGAATTCTGGATAATTAAGCACACAGTTTTTTGCTTTGATTCTGCAAGGTCAAGGACTCTGTATACTTGTTAGCTTAAAATGTAGACAAAACAAAGTTGCAGGTGATATTGGCTAATTGGCAACACCTCTTGGCTTCAGACTAATAGCAGATTAGTGCTAGATAATGGGTACTAGGAGGAACCCAAAAGATGACCACCTAATTAATGACCTCGACAGTTGAAAGGAGTTTAGCTTATCCCAGGTGTCCACTTAATTAATGATCTTGTAAACAATCACAAAGGTTCTGTGGAAGATGGTCAAGTCCTCCCAGACCGAGGGGTTTAAATACCCCCTGGACTGTGCTCTCAGTGGGAGCTCAGCACAGACTACAGCTGGAATATCATATACTGGAGGCTACACAGGGGGTTTCTTTTGCTGCTTCTTTCCAGGCTCCTGGGACAGCTGATTGAAGGAATTTTCCTCGGGTGAGAAATCCATCTTTATGTTACCAGGCATCATAGGCTTAGGTGGGTTTCATTTGTATGCTATAAGTTGGTTTCCATCTGTACTCTAATATTGCTGGTATAAGTGGGTTTTATCTGTATGCTGGTATCAATTGAATGCTTATGTTGTTTAAACTGTTTGCTATTGAATAAAGTTGAGGCTTTTTCAACTACAACTGGAGTCTTTTGTTGTCTCTGTTTCCTATAAAAAAACCCCCTAGCCTTTGGTGAACTGGCCAATTACCTTAGGCAAGGCAAGGTATATATGAAAAATGTCTCTCAGATGCTCAGAACTTGCTCACACTGCCTACACGTATTTAAAAACAAAGCATATATTAATCATTATGTCGTTTATAGTTCTTTATTCTTTTACTAGCACTTTGCTCCACTGCCATCAATGTACTTATTGGCGCACATTAGCATATTTAGTGCAAATGACGCTTCATTGGAGCTATATTTAGACTTCAATAATATGTAAAACCCTGAAGATCTTTAATTCCCTGTTTAGGGGGATTAAGTATACATATAGCTGGCACATGAAACCTGAAGAAAGTAGTACTATTAAGGACTTTCATGGTATTCTATCATATTAGAACAGCTTGGCAGAAGCACTAACAAAATCAATGGCATGACAGTACCAATTGTTCCAGTACAGTTTCTTGGGAGAAAGGCTGCATTCTAATATCCACTTAACTGTTCATGGAGTCGACAAGTGAAACAAATTATGAAATAAAATGAAGAAGAAGAAAAAAGGAGGATACAGAGAGAATGACCTAACGTTTTATCACTGTCAGCAAATCCAACAAAAAGATGCATTTTCAAATGAAACCTCATTAGCACTTTACCCAAATTCCCTCATTGCCCCCGCCCCCAAGTCACATTCAGTATTCACCACAAGTAATACAAATAAAGTCAAAGGTGGTAAAGAGTGAAAGAAAAATCACAAGTCTATTGATTTTGCTAGTCTTGTCATGTCAAGTAAGTGTATATGGAAAATCCATCTTGCATTTTCTTATTTTGATGGATTGATTTTTAATGCAGTGTTTGTGGCACTTGCTGTTAAGGTGATTACTGAGGCTCTATATTAGATCTAGCAGTGTGTCAGTTCTAGAATTCATACAGAAAAGAAGCAACATGTAGCTTTCTTCTGTCTGCATGACTGACACTAATGCTTCTCTAATTTTTCAATCATTCATTCTCTTAAATGCAAATTAAATGTACAGTACAAGTAAATCAATTAATTAAAAACACATTAAAGGATCCTCTGAGTTGTATTTCTTGGGGTGTTTGTGTGTTTACCATCACATCATTGTAGAGTCACATTTGATTATAAGATACCTGAAAATTTACAATCAGGAAGGCATTCCAATGGTTGTAATTTAAGCTTCATAATTTAAAAAAGAGTAGAGATAAGCACAGCCATTTATGAAGCAACATGCACAATATGTCAGCAAATTATATTATATGAAATTTATTTTATTATGAGATATAAGAAATTTAATGCTTTTTTCCAATTATCATCTGCAGTGAGGACATGCAGTATGCTTATACCAGGTAAATCACATGTGAGTAGATAACATAACAAGTGAGATGGTAACATAAAAAGCATTTATCAGCAACTCTCCGAGTTAGCTCTCCATGAGCTTATCCATGTCATGAAGAAATTAAAACCAATAAAATGAAAATTAAAGATCAGATAAATAATGGGTGATTCTTCCATCCTCTAAGTCAGGTATATGCACTCTTGCACCTACGGGTCTATACTTCCACCGGTGGCATGATCTCAGTTTTTTCACTTACTTTACATATACACTTAATAGTAAGCTGGTGTATTTGTTAGCTCTGTCTTTCTCTTCAGCTAGGTCATTGCTTTAAATAAATATCTGTATCTGTAGCCATCTCTTTTCCATATACTACAGTTTCACAGATTTCATGTAAGTACATACTCTTGGGTTCCACTATGACCAGCAGGGTTTGCTGCCTTCCAAGCATATTTAGGATTATAGCTTTAGAAATATACAGTTTCTGTAATGTTACAAAAATTGAAAGTACAATGGGCAGAGGTGCCCTGGGTACCGGGCTGTTAAGTACTCCCGAGAACTAGATTACTCCACTTCAAAGTGAGCACTACTGATGTCCTCTTCTGTCCTGTCAGTCTTAGAAAAGTCACTTCTTTGGTCTACAACTCCCAATACCTCCTGGTCCTATTTCCCCTATTCCATTTGAATTCAGACAACAGAAAGAACTGTGTTTGAACTACAATTCAAAATTTTAAAATTTCAAAACCACAGGGACAACAACACTGACTTCTAGTGCTAATGTAAATCCTAATAGGGACAATACATTGATCCTGAAAAAAACCTTGATCATCATAAATAAATCAGAGCCTAATGCCAGTCATTGTTTCCTAATAGCTTGATAACTGTCTAAACTAATTAGCACACAGGTAGTTTAAGTCTGCTGGACTGACTCCCTATTTTTGTTGTGTATGACCCAATTAGTTTTTGCTACTTAACTTGAGTGGCAGCTCTGACATATATAAACAGAAATGGTGTTATTAGTCAGGATAGTATGCATGTATATAATGATTGTAACATATGTTTTGACTTTGTGCAATGCATAAATGTGTTTCTCTTACACTCTAGCCTGGACAGAAGATGAATGGTGAACTCAACCTATGTCTAATTATGCTGAACAAGAAGAAATATATATTTTTTTAAAAAAATTATCTTAAATTAATGATTCAAAAACTAGGCCAAACTGAAAATGGTGAAATAAATATAAAAGGAAAGCTAACTGAGACAAGGAGGTGTGTTTAGTTTTAGTGATAATTGACACAGGCTTAACAGAAACTATCTTACATTCTTCAGGGTGTAATTATATGCATTCTTAGACTGAAGTCAGGTACAAGACTTTAAACAAAATATTACCTGGATGTTTCTAATCGAAGTGGGTGAAAAGCTACACTGGATGAAGCTTTCACAAAGCAGCATTCATTCATTCATTCATTCATTCATTTATTTCATGACATTTTATTTTTCTCAAAAGAAAAAAAAAATCTGATGAATCCTTTCTCTGAAACAACAGACTAGGATTCCTTGCCACTTTGCATCTGCTACATAACTGAAAAGGCAATAAGGGACAAATAAGAGTTAGAAAATGAGAGAGAAAATGAAATAATATTGTGTATATGCCTTCAAGTCACCTGTTCACCCCATGAGGGTGGTTTTGCTAGTTCCTTACTATGAAATACAGCCCACAGTACCTGGTATTCACTGGCAATCTCCCATTCAAGTACTAGCCAGGGCTGACCCTGCTTAGCTTCCAAGATCAGAAGAGTTCTTTTTTTTAATTTAAAATTTTTATTAACATTTTCAATAAAAAAAATAAAAAACCCTCCCCGCTTCCAGACATCAATTTTCCCAGTTGAATCTGAGTTTAACATTTCATTCCATGTTCATTCCATGTAAACATTCAGTTTCGTACATTGTCTCTATTTTACAACAATCATAAACTATTACTTTTAACATATTTTACTATTTACATTTTATCTTTTATCACCTCATTTTATCTTCCTTCTTTCTCATAGCCTTCCTTCTTTCCCCCTATTTCATTCTTTTATCCAGTTCAATACTTCTCTCCATTCTCTTTCAAAGCCCTAGATTGGTTTATTTTTAAGTGAAAAAGTTAGCTTTTCTGTCACTACCATATCCAGGACTTTGAATTTCCATTCTCTTATATCAATATATTTTCCTTCTTTCCAGTGCTGAGCATAAGTCAATCTTGCTGCAGCTATTAGATATAACAATGTCTTTTGATGAAATCTTATTTCCCTTTGTTTCCCTAACATATTCAACAAAGAAAGTTCTGGCTTCATTTCAGAATTAAAACCATACATTCTTTGAATTTCATCATGTATTTCTTTCCAAAACTTTTTTGCTATTTTGCAGGTCCACCACATATGAAAAGAAAGTTCCCTCTTTCTCATCACATTTCCAGCATTTTTCACTCCCATTTCTTGTTATTTTTTTTTCAGTTTTACAGGCGTCATGTACCATCTATATAACATTTTATAAAAATTTTATCTTAAATTCAAACTTGGTGTAAATTTTACATCTGTCTTCCATGTCCTCACCCATGTGTCCAACTCAATTGGATGTCCTATATTTTGAGCCCATCTAACCATGTTATTTTTAACAATTTTTGGTTCCATCTCTCTTTGTAGCAATATTTTATAAAATCTAGAAATTCTCTTTTTCTGGTCCCCTTTCATCAATACATCCAATTCATTTTCATTTCTTTCAAACCCATATAATTTTTGATCCATTTTAAATCTCTCTTTTATTTGTCTCCATGAGAACCAGTTAATTTCATGGCCTTGCTCTTTTAATTCCTCTTTGGTACTCATTCTTAACTTTGTACCATCCTTTTTCAATAGCTCTTGATACGTCAATAATTTTCCCTGTTTTGTTGGAACAATATTAAATGCTTCTTGGGTTGAGGTCCACATCGGAAATCCTCTGTAAAATTTATGTTTTATTTGTATCCACACTTTCAATAGAGACTTTCGAATACAATGATTGTTAAACTCTTTATTCACCTTAACTTTGTCATAACATAAGTATCTGTGCCAACCAAATCTGTTTTCTATTCCTTCAACTTCTTTTACTGTTGTATTTTCCACTTGAATCCAATCTTTAATTGTTTCTAAGCAGCATGCTTGATAATGTATTTTCAGCAATGGCACATCAAAACCTCCTCTCTCCTTTGCATCTTGTAATGTTTTAAATCTTATTCTTGGTTTTTTACCTAGCCAGATAAACTTCCTTAGCCTTTTTTCCCATTCGTTGAAGATCTTTTCTTCTCCTATTATTGGCAAATTTTGGAACAGGAACAATAGCTTAGGCAATAGAGACATTTTAAAAGCATTTATTTTTCCTAAACGAGATAAATTTATATTTGTCCATTTGTCCATTTTGCTTTGAATCTCCTTCCATGTCTTCACATAATTGTTGTCAAATAATTCTTCATTTTTATTTGTTATATTTATTCCTAAATATTTTATTTTTTCTTACTGTTTGATATCCTGATCTCTTTTCCAAATTTTCTTGTTCTTTTTTTGATATATTTAATGTCATCATCTTCATCTTTTCTTTATTTATCTTATATCCTGTTATTTGTCCATATTTTTGCAAGATTTCCTTCAATCTCTGTATTGAATCTTGTGGTTCCCCAAGAAATATTATTACATCATCTGCAAAGGCTTTGTACTTTATCTCCTTCCTTTTTATTTTTAACCCTTTTATTTGTGGATCATCATTTATTGCCAGCAGTAATACCTCTAAAACTGCTATAAATAATAACGGTGATAACGGGCATCCTTGCCGTACCCCTTTCTTTATTTCAAAGCTTTGCGTTTTATCTCCATTTATTATTAACTTCGCTGATTGATCCCAGTATATCTTCTTCAACCAGTTCCAGAATACTTCTCCCAGCCATATTATGTTAAAGTGTAATGCATAAAATTCCAGGAAACATTACCAAATGCTTTTTCAGCATCCAATGAAATAATGACTATCTTCTTCCCTGGATTTTTATCATAATATTAAATTGTATTTAATAAAGTTCTAATATTGTTCTTCATTTGACTGCCTGAAAGAAATCCGGTTTGTCCTTCCTGTACTTTATCCTGTATTGCATGTCTCAGTCACTTAGCCAGTCTCATTGCCCATATTTTGTAGTCTACATTCAACAAAGAAATTGGCCTATAGTTCCTTATTTCTCTCTTATCTCTATCTTCTTTAGGTATTACCACTATATTTGCTTCTCTCCATGATTGTGGCTTCCCTTCCTGAGATCAAGATCAGAAGAGTTCTGATGCCTTTAGGGTACTAATAACTTAACTACATTAGTAAATTATAAATTCTTCTACTGTTAAAAGCATTCTTTAAAACTTTTTGAAGGTGTCCACACTGGCAATCCATGTTTGTGACATGCTGTTCTACCACTCAAGTGATGGATGTCTACTTGAATCAAAATGGATTTGTCTTGATTCAAAATTGGATTTAGTTCACATTGGTCAATGAAAAATAGCTTTTGTTTATGAGTTCAAGTTTAATATTTCAATATCTGGTAATCTATTACATCAACAGGAATAGAATAAATTACTGTGAACCAGCTCAGGTGTTTCCCATGTTGATTCCAACAAGAAGTGACCCCAGGATGGTAGAGATGGATTACACACCAGCAGTTTCAAAGTATTTTTGGCTCCCTAAGCATTATTAGACAAACTAGATGTGCTAATAGCAGGTTTATCTGCTAAAATATAGACCTGTCTCATTAAAGAGAAAAAAAAATCTGGTAAGATGACTGCAGCGATGGGCAACTACACACTTTTTTGTCCTGAAACAAGCATAGGGTTTGTAGTATTTCAATCAAACATGTACTTGCAGACACTTAAGAAGAAGAAAGTACTGTCACATCTCTTCCCCCACCAAATAAACATATTTATCAAGGATATTTATGTCTCATTTCAGGAGAAGACAGCTGCAACAGAATCAAAAGGACACATCTTTCCAGTGGGAACTATGACTACAAATCCCAGAATCCCCAGCATGAAACTGATCCTGTGCATAACATTTTTTAGGGATAGGACCTTTGAATAGTCTCTAGGGTTTCCTAATCTGGACAAGGAAATTCTTGGAAGTTGTTACCCTGCAAAAAACCCTGAGATTAAATTTCTACATGTTCTATATCCAACTAAAGTCACAGGCCCTTTTTCATCCAATTACTTTACAGTTCAAACCCAGACTTGGAAAATCAGACCTTTAGAAGTCTGAGACCTTCCTTTATTTATTTTCATCTTCCTTTATTCATTTTTTTCATTTACTTATCTATTTATATCACATTTTTCTCCCAAATGGGTTCCAATTTTGTATTTTTGTGCATTTTCTTCTCTTAGTATATTCAAGTTTTTTCTGCACATAATTTTGTTGCCATTCTGTAGAAAGAAAAAGTAAAAGAAAAGAACAGAAAGATCTTAAAGAAAATGAAAAGCAAACTACAAGGAGATTTTTCCAAGATAACATCCAGTGGAGGCAATTTTTGTAACTATCTTGAAGTTGTTCTGTCCCCTCTCTTTGCAGTCGCATAGCCAATGTGATACTTCCATGCTACTCTGGGTTTATGTACACAAAAGCTCATGCTAAAATAAAAGCCAGTTAAGCTTAAAGGTTCTGCCACATTCCTTTTTTAAATCCTGCTCCCTTCTACCCTTTCATGCTACAATATTTGAAAAGTTATGGGTTGTTTTCACTGCAAAGCATGGTTAGCTTTTTCTCAGCTTGCTGCTCTTTAAATTTATTGCAGCTAGCCTTTTGGTGCTTTTTACCAGATTCAGGTTCTTTTTCATTTTTTAAAAAAGTAGAAATTCTTTAGAGTAGAAAAGTGATATCAATGTTCATTTCCACCTGCATCTGGTCTTTATAATGCTACCAGTCAGCCAGTTCCTGTTCTTGGTCTATAGCTGTGTCATTGAGATGAAACTTCAATCACAGAAGACATCAAACATGAAGGAAAAGTGCAAAAGAGCCTGGTTTCTTCATTTCACAGCTACTACATTTGAGTATCTCCAATCTACACTCTGCTCCTTGGAAATATCTTTCCCCTTATTTGTCGTAAAATAGTTAGTCATCAAAGAGTTTAGCAATGACAATCTCAATGTGAAATTATGTGGAAATCATTCCATATAACATCAAGAGTTTGCTCATTTCATATCATTGTGAAGTGAGAGTACAGGCCCTTGTTTAGAAAACAGTGATGGCTCAACATCACGCTAGTTCTCAGGGTATTCAATGTTTTATAAGCATTCCCTCTTTAGCTTCAGTTCTCAGCTAGAGATGTGCAGCCCAAAATGACTTGGACAATCATACAAATAATTTCCTCTTTCTTTTCTTCTTTAGTTTCAACTGAAAGTTTTCCATGATAGTGGATTTCTACACAGACGACGTCGTTCCATTCCAGTCTATTTACAGCATCTTAACATATTACCATAGAGTATGAAAAAGTAAACACAATGAGGAAGGGGAGATTTCTGTTGTTCCTTAGTGAAAACTGACTATACAATCGTCACACCTTCTCCTCCCTCTGAAAAAATGTATGCCTTCAGTGTAGGTCAGTCTTATAGTACATATTCAGTAGCAGGTACAGGTGACAACTATCTTGTTGGTAGATGACAAAGCATATATTTGTATACACTTTCTACAAAATTTTATAAAAGGCAAAACTTATTTGTCTTTTTTTTTAATCCTAAAAACTAAGCCACTGTATACCTTGACGACAAGTGTTTCTGCATAAGTTCTCAAAGACCTTACCCCCTATTTGAGGCAAATGTGAATTGTATGGAATCTGCATCACACTTGTATTTACCAGTAATTATATTATTTGTTTAATGATAAATTCTGCCTTGTTCCAAGATTTACAGAGGCATTGTTAGCCACACAAGAAAACACATTGTTAATGCCATGACCATTCTTGTACAGAACACTGGAGAGCCACGTCCATCCCATCTCATCTACTATATAAAAGTCAAAGTTTGTGAGTTTTGTCTATTTGTCTGCATCAGGCAGACAAAGAGCTCATACGATTGGCTATGTGAGGCAAGAAGACTTCATATGATTGGCTGGCTGTGAGGATTCTATGGAATCCTGGGGCTGGCAGTTTAAGGAGAGGCCTTTAGAATTCTCAGCCAGAGAGCTCAAGCTGGTTGCTATGGAGATGAGGCCTACCGGCAAGAAGGACGAGGCCAGCGCATTCTCTCAGAAACCAAACCTCTGTTACGTTAGCAACTCTGAATACAGATTGGATTAGGGAATATGGGGATTAGTTACAGGTACTGGAATAGTCCAGTTGCTATGGAGATGATGCCTAGCAGCAAGGAGGAAGACAGTGCATTCCCTTAGGAACCCAAATGGAGATTAACTCTGAATATAGATTGCATTGGGAAATATGGGTAAAAGTTACAGGTACTGGACAAGACAGTTTGGTGAGTTCCTAAGAGGAAAATAAAATCTCAGGCAACACTGGGTAAATACACTATTTACGAATATTACAGTTAATGGGAAGAATTTCCTGTGCCCTTGTTGGAGCCATCAGACAGAACTGGATAAAAACCCTGCATTATCCAAGTTCCTAAGCATAAGTTCTAGCAATTTTGGCGCCAAAAATATTTTCTGCTATGCTGTTTGGCTTTGTCCACTCACAAGAATTTTTTAGAAGTAATTTCAGAATAAGGCAATATACTTGGAAGCATTTTGCTAGTACAATCTTTGCTTGTGTACCTGACATGAGAGAAAACAGTACAGTAAACTTTCCTTACTTTAGTTATTAGCATCTGATTTTTCTTAGGAGAAATCTCTCTTCATAAAATAGAAGCCATTTTTTAAAAAAATCCACCTTTCTTCCACCATTCTGAATTAAAGCTATGCAAACTAAGGCCTTTTCCGCACAAGGGTGATACATCGCACTGGCATCATATTCTTGCTGTTACGTCTGCACGTTAAACCAGTTAGTATCGATGTTTCCTCTGTGGATTTGCACAGCTTGAGCTCTTAGTGTGATTACCATCAATGGAAAACTGATGTATTATAGAACCAGAAAAACTCAGATGTAAAGCACAAAAACCGATTCGGCTGTGTTTCTGACAACATGTGGAAGGTGTACACTCAGAGGTGGTTCTCTGTGGGCATTCCCAGCTTTCCCTGGCATCATTTCTGTCTGCTCCTGTCTCCACCCCTCAAGCTCAGAGCGGGCACCATTGCGTTGCATGGACTGCAATGTTGGGATCCTCAGGATGGTTGCTTTTCAATTTCTGGCTATCTAGACCAGAGCTTTCCAAACTTTTCATGTTGGTCACACACTTTTTAGACATGCATCATTTCGTGACATAGTAATTTTACCAGCAGTTTTACTAGCAAACCAGAGGTTAAACTAACCCCTTATAGGAGATCCGGACATATACATAAATTGTAATAATGAAATGTATGGGGACACAACATATCTCATGAAAACCTTTCATTTGTATTTTTAAAAATATATGATTTATTTATAACACGTCATACATTTCCAAGGCTCGGGTGGGGGCTCGTCTTCTGTAAGAAGGAACTAAAGTACCTCTGCTGATACTTAACAATTTTTTTTTTAAATGACCAAGCAGAGGCAGTGGTGTGGAGCAAGGGAGGGCGCGGGAGGAGGATGGGAGTTTCACGAGAATTGACAGAGCAGAAGCAGCAAACAATTTTCACTGCATTACTTCAACAGAAACTGGAGGGCATGCAGATAACTATCTGGTAAAATCAGAGTAAGTTGGGTTAAAAAACACTCCTCCACTCTGGTGCAGAAATGGCCTAAGAGTGTCTTTTCTTTTCTTTTTCTTTTTCTTTTTTCTTTTTGTGAGCTACTGACTCACGGTCCTTCAACACCAGCAGCGTCTATCATCTTCTGAATGTTTCCCTTTAAATTTAAGAATGAAAATTGATAACCACACAAAATGCTACACTGGAACTATTTTAGGAGATATGGTCACATGTCTGCCATTCGGTAAAAGAAAACTTAAACCTGCTAAAATAATGCAAAACATTTCTTTGCCTTTTGAACAGAGAACTTGACTTTGAGTCAGGGAAAACAATAGCAGGCACAGGATCAAGCTGAACAACCCAGTGAGACCATAATTTTTTAAACATCTGAGTATAACTCTATTTCTCTTATTTTCCTTCTCCATCTTTCCTATAGTGAGTGCTGTCTCCTTCATTAAATTAACTTCAGCTGAAGCCACAGACTTTTATTGAGGTAGAAATAGATCCATCGTGTGTAGTTTGACCCACACTCTAGTTTTGCCCAGTATTTCATTGAAAATAAAGAAATAACTATACTGAAGCCCAAGCCAATTAAAGAAATATTGCTCTTTGATACTGACCTACAATGAAAATTGATTTCATTGTGTTTGCTGGAGAATATCAAAAGTACCATGGAGGAAACACTGCCATATCACTTCAATACAAATTAAATAGCTGAGACAATCCTTTACTTTTAGAATGAATCTTTTGTTACTCTGAGATAACAATCTCATTTTGCAAACACATCACAATCTGAATGTACAGCAAACCTTCTCATTAAAAACAGCACGTAAAAAGAAATGCAGTAGTTTTCCTTCCAGTATTCCTACTAAGCACTTACAGTCAAGTTAATGCAAGCATTTAACTTGCATTTCTCTTCAGGGTAAAGTCAAAATGAAAATCAAATTGAGTTTTCCTTTAACTTTCACTAGGATGCCTCTGAGCTCTTCTCAAAGAGTATAAAATAAAAATAAAATATATTCCACAGGGCAGCTAAATATAATCCTGTAACATACATAAACTCATGCTGATGTACCAAGAACCCAATGAATGAATGCACCCTTGAAACTTTTCTGAAGGCCATGCTGGACTCTAAACGACCTTGCGTCTATACACACACAGTCTTTCACTCATATGACTCTACACTTCCTGAATGCTTTACCTCCTAACTTTTCTCTAATTCACTTTGTTTATGATCTTAAACATTTATTTAAAATTCAAATTTTGCTTCTTGCATTTTGAATGGACTTCTTTCTCTGTTCTTCCTATTTATATGTTCAGTGTCTCTTTAGATAACAAATCTCCATGCAAGGTCTGCTTTTAAAAATCCTAGCAACCTTGGACACTTTAGGTTTTAATGAGAACCACCAGCACCACTTCAATGCTTATTAACCAATGTGTTAACCTATAAATGCAAACTTTACCAAGACAAAGTTTTAATTAACCAACAATCATCACATAAATCTTTTTTCAACTAATGATAGAATATCATGGAGTAGAAGTGGAGGTATCCTTAGGTGGAAGTGATCATGTCCCCTTGAGTTTATTATATAGTGGAAAAGGGAAATCAAGCATAGTCAGACACATATTCTAGACTTTTAAAAAGCTGATTTCAGTGAACTTAAGAAAATACCGGGTATGATCCTGTGGTCAGGAATACTAAAACAGAAAAGAGTTTATGATGGATAGATGTTTTTAAAAGTAAGACACTGAAGGCAAAACTTCAACCAATCCCAACAAGGAATAAAAACTGACCAGAAGAGTGTGACCAAATTGGTAAAAGGCATGGATACCATGCCCTATGAGAAGCAGCTTATGGAGCTGTGTATGATTAGCTGAGAGAAGAGAAGGCTCAGAGATGACATGATAGCCATGTTTAAATATTTGAAAGGATGTCATTCAGAAGATGGGGCAAGTTTGTTTTCTGCTGCTCCAGAGACTAGGACATAGAGCATAGAGCAGTGGATTCAAATTACAGGAGAAAAGACTCCACTTAAACATTAGGAAGAAGCTCCTGACAGTAAGAGGTGTATGATAGTGGAATATGAGGCCCTTTTTGCATGCAGTTTCTTTTGCGAGAGGGCCCCTTGAGCGTTGCATAAATGGGAGCGGCAGTCTGTACAATACACTCCCATTTACGCAATGTTCACAGGCCTAATGCGAACCACGTATGCATTTTTTTATTTTTGGCTTCAAGCCGAAAATGCTGCCTGGTCGTGCAAGGCTCCCAGGGCCCTCACTCACTTACCTGCACTGCGGTACGTCAGGTGCCGGGCCGGTCGCACTTCCTGCCTCAGCACTGGCCTGCAACTCCCAGGTTGCGCTGCGGTAGGAAGGGGCGAGGTGTTTGCGTGGCACTCGCACAACTGGCAAGCCAGCTGTGGGACAAAGGAGCAGCAAAGAGAGTGCCTCATGCAAGAGGCTGCTCACGCGAACGCCACCCCCCACCTCCATGAAAAAATGAGATGCGGAAAGGGTCTGAGTGTGGTGAAGTCTCCTTCTTTGGAGGTGTTTAAACAGAGGCTGGATGGTCATTTGGTGGGAGTGCTTTGATTGTATATTCATGCATGGCAGGAGGTTAGACTAGATGGCCCTTGTGGTATCTTCCAACTCTATGATTCTATGATTTTATCAGCAGATGAGCTGAGGCTGCCTAAGAAAGGGAATACTATAGCAGATAAAATATCACCACCCACTCAGAAAAGAGTGTTATCTTTTCTTGCTACTGTCTCCCTCCTTCACTTGTGGACTTCTGCTTGTCAGCCATCCCTCTGCTCCTTTTCAGGAACTAGCCACCCAGGTACAACCTTCAGTTAGCTAATTTCCACCTGTCCATCAGAGAAGATATAAGTTAATGGGTTGAGGAGGAGAGCCTGCCACCAGCGGGGGGTGGGGGGCTGCTAAAAAGGCAGGGAGAGGTCACCTGTTTTGGATGAGCCACTTTGCAGGGATGCACGGGTAAGGATCAGTTTCTATGTTCAAGACAGTGAGAAAAGATTGTTTCCACTTGCCAAAGCAGTGCTGTTTTTCTTTGGAAACTGGCTTGTTAGTAGCCATGAAAGATGTATTCTTCAGAGATACATTTGAGGAGGACACTGGAGGGGAGCCTTCTTGGAAGCTACTCCCAGACTGTGGAACTTTCCTCATAGGGAAGGCTGGGCCCCTCTCTGCTCTCCTTCTGCCAGCAGGCAAATCAATATATTATTTAAACAGGTTTTTGATAATTAGCTGGCGGCTCTGGAAGGGTATTTTTAAGGGAGAGGAGGTGTCACAGTGGTTTTCTTTGTATCTTTTGTTCATCTGTTATATTTTAAAGGTTTTTAAACTAGTTTTAAATTAACGCTTTTAATATGATAGTTCCATCTGATTGTCATTGATGATTTTTTTTAAACAAAACTATTTTAGCTGTACTCTGTTTTAATATTTGTTGCAAGTCACCTAGGGTCTCACTATGAGAGAAGAGGAGGAAGATATACATTTATGTATTTATTCATTTATTTATTTAATTCCCTTACTCTTCCCTGACAGTTGAAAAACTTTTTTTGATGCTTGAGTCACAAAACTTAACGTATGTTTCAAGTGCATAAACTATTCAATTCACACTGAGCACAGCAAGTATCTCAGTTTCATGAAATGTGTATTATGCCCCAGGATTTTCAGAAACATCACATAACGCACCAATAGAAAGTAACACTGAGAAAGGAAAAGTTGTGTTAGCTCTCCCACAGTGAAATTAGAGCTTTCTTTTTTAGAGAGTCAAAAAGTACCTGTGAGTTTACACACACCTGTTTGCATCACTCCTTCAAGTTTTTAAGGATGTGTTCAGCAGCAGCACAAGCTTACTCATGTAAGGTGGGAGAAGTGCCATTGCCATCACCTTCCTCACTACCATGTCCCATTGCTACTTCATCACCTACCTTCTGTCCAGCCTTTCCTATGAGGAAATGTCCACAGTCTGAGAGTGGCCACCAAGAAGACCTCCCTCAGATGTCCTCATCAAATCTGTCTCTGCAGAATACATCTTTCATAGTTATTAGTGAGCCAGTTTCCAAAGAAAAACAGCTCTGCTTTGGCAAGTGGAAACAATCTTTTCTCCCCATCTTGAACACCGAAACTGGCCCTAACTCCTGCAAAGTGGTTCTAGAAGCAAGACAGAGGGCAGATTCACTCTGTGGAGAACAGAACTACATAGAAGAGCTATTGCTGCTTCTGTTGAAGCCAACCAAGTCCAAATGGATGGCTTTGAGCACTCCTTCCTGAGAGCCAATGGGCAGAAGATCGTGAACTTGGTCTCCTAGAGGATTGCCTGTGCCCTTTCAGGTCATTCCACTAGCAACACCAGAACTAGGCTGGCTGTGGAGTTGGAGTTATGGAGTTTGAAGCAATTTGAAGTGAAGCTGGAATTGGAATAAAGGAAGCAACTCTGACTTTGGCTTTAAAATGCAAACTTACAATATTAAATAACCAGTTGCATACTTACTTTCATAGGAAATTATGAAAGTTTTCTTTTGGAAATTTTAATCAAATAAATATATTTTATGTTCTGTCAGTCTAAATAGACTGATGATTCATATCTGATGATATTGCATACCTTCATAGGAATGTGTCCTGTGCTGCCACTTTAATATAGCAAATTTGTTATTACTAATACATATATATTTGCTTACCATTTGTGAAGGATTTGGAGTCAGAGGCAAATAGTAGAAAAATACAGTTGGCGTTGAGAGTTTGATATACCAAATTCATAGTCCTGGTATTTTCCACAGCTGGAAAGCAACTATTAAGCATCTCCAGAAAGGTGGTGAAGTCTTTGGCAAGGAGACAGGACACAATTCACCACCTTTCTTGCTGTGAGGGCTAACCTTCATCAAGGTTATATCACACTAAAATGTTGTCTTATTTGAGCAACCCCTACTATACAATCTAAACAGGTTATTTAAGCAGGGATAAAATGGAATTTGTGCTTCTTTATGAATTTAGAAAGGATTTTATATGAATTTTTAAGGTTAATAAGTATGACACTAGAGCTGTATATTAACAAGAATATAGCACCAAGGCAGAGAATAAATCAAGAGAGGAAAAAAAATTTGCACCAATTATCTGAATCCAGCACCAGGGAATGAATGGAAATTAGCAAGCGGCTTGAAATTTCTCACATACCTACTTTCGTTGACTACAAAATAGAAGTAGTTTAAACTGGCAAAACGTAAAAAGGCCATGCACAGCAAATTGTTAAAGAGCTGACTTACTTTAAAAAAAGAATAAAACAGCAGAACTGCAGCAGCGATAGAACAATTTATGCAGAAGCTAAGTACTGTTGGACTTACTCCTAAAAAAACATACATAAGACCTTATTGGGAAGCCCCAAAGCAACACTGCTTCTCTTTTTTAAATTTTTTTACTGTGGATTACTTAAACATTGCTTCCTTGCACCTCCTTTCTTCTGTGCCTCTGAAATTTCTACATAAATTCTATTTTCAAAGACCCATTTTCTTCTTCTAATAGCTATCTAGGGATTCATTCAGTCAGTCAGAAAAGATTAATCATATACAATAGCTTTTTCTGAAAGTGTAGGCAGTCATAACTTTATATTGGGGTCAGTCTCCCAAATATGCATTGTATAAAATGTTAAATTATTTCCAGCTCAAAACTACCCATACTCCTTATCTTATCGTTAAATATCATCACTGTAGCTTTAAATTAGATAGAAATTTGTAAAGGACTTTACACAATGGTAAATGCCTAGAAGGTAACAAAGGGAGCTTTAAATCATTGAGTCAGTGAACAGGCAATGGAAAAGTGACAAGAAACAGAGGCTGCTCAGAGAGGGGAGTCTACTGAGGGTATCCTGACCAAGGAATCCCAAAATTGGAGGCAAACATTTCATATATATGTATATGAGAAACCTGCTTCTTATCAGGTTCTTTCAGTGCAGAAACCTGGTTTTGTAAAATTCTTAAAACTCTAGGCATCTGAAACATGTACTTCTTGATAAAAAAAAAAAAAAGTAGGCTTCCTGAACTAGTTTCAGGCTTTGATATTCTACATCATCCCTCATTTTTGCAATTCCGATTGGGGAACAACAATCTTCTCTCACTTTCAGTGATTTTAAGTGTTTTATTACTCCTCCAATCTTCTGTTTCTGCTGTACTCGAAGAACAGAACACAGTTCCTCTTCATTTATTAAAAAATAAGGCTGGTAATGAAAAACAACTGTGAAAAATTCAGTTCACTTATAAAATAAATAAATTCAATGTATCAGAGCATCATGGGAACACAGAGAAGGTTTCTCTCTCTCATACACACACATATATGCACACTATAAACCCATACTTTCAGTCACACTTCCTCATATTTGACAGCTATTTTTGTGTCTGATTGTATTTAAACAGAGAACACATTTTCTAAGTTCAGACCTTGCTTGGACTGTGAGAACCCTAATAGCAGTTGAAGGCAAAACCACACAGGATGGTATCTTTGCATCTGTTTAATCCACCCATCATTATTTCATAATTTAAAAATATTCAAATACATTCACAGTTTGTTACCACTAGCTCCAATGATGGAGTGGGTGAGGAACAGAGAGTGAAATTACAAATGCGTTGGTCCCAAGTTCTGATAAACTTGATACCGCAAGATGCAAATTAGAACTAAAAGAGAGAAGTTAAAGAGTGCTCAAGTCAGACAACCATCTCTTTCAGAAGACAGAGTCTAAGGCAATCCAGATAAGTAAAATATAAGGGGGCCACAGTTATATCTAGGAACTTGCTGGAACAAACTGTCACTTGTCCCCTACTTGGACTAGAGACAGTTTTGTCATGCTTTCTCTTGTTCTTGTCCAGACTATGGTTCATTAGCCTGGTTGTAGGCACATTCTCCCTGTGAACTTTTCCATCAGTTTAACAGCTCTTTCTGACTCTGTTTCCCCCTTCCACGGGGGTTTGATAGAACATCCACAGTGTCCTTCAAAGTTGCTCCCACACTAGCCCATAGGATTTCTTCCAACAGCATGTAACTAATTTGAAATTAGGTGTGTGCTTGTGTATACCTGTGCCTTCATTTTGCCCATTGATTTATGGAGGCTCTATGAATTTCACAGGTTTTCTTAGGGAAGGACTACTCAGATGTGGTTTTGCCAGTGCTTTCCTACAGCACTCAATATTCACTGGTTGTCTTCCATCCCAGTACTAACTAGGCTGATCCTGCTTAGCTTCCAAGATCAGATAGGAGCTGGTATGTTTATGGCATTTGGGCTCCTTGAAGGACAGGTTGCTTACCTGTAACTGGAGTTCTTTGAGTGGTCATCTGAGACTCACACATATGGGTTGTCTGCACCTGCTCAGTGAAGACTACAGAAACTTCTAGAGCTTAGGCCTAGCATTTTGGCAGAAACTTTGCCCCCTTGCCCTGAGGCTATATATCAGCCTCAGTGCAGTTGCCGTTACTTCCTTGACCGCTGCCATGTGCTTGGCAGCTGGAACATGGCACTACCAGAGGACTGGCGGGATTGTGTGAGTCACAGATGACCACTCAAAGAACTCCAATTACAGGTAGGCAACCTGTCCTTCTTCTTCATGGTCTCTGTGACTCCCACATATGAAAGATTAGGAAGCTAAGCCATGAAGTGGGAGTGCCATGTGCAGCAATCCCCACAACACCAAATGACGAGGCCCACAATAAAAAAAAATGCTAAGCAAAATGTAGAAATCAAATATATTAAGAAATACAGAGAAAGGTCAGTAGAACATATAAAGAACAAGAACCATAAAATGCATACCATAGACCACATCAATGGACAGCAGAAAACAATACAGCCCTCCCAAAAGCAGTGTCAGCAGCTGAATGCTGATCCACCCTGTAGTGGGACACAAAGGTCATGGGTTGCAACCAAATGGCTGCCTTACAAATGTCCTGCAATGGCACGCTGTTAAGGAAGGCCACAGAGGCAGAAAGGGCTCTGGTCACATGGCTCCTGATCTAGGTAGGAAGATCAGTCCCCGCTAGTTCATATGCCAGCTGGATAGCCAATGCCACCCATTTGGACAGTCTTGTGATGAAATTAGCAATCCTTTCCATCTGGAAGACTAGCAAAGGAAGAGTCTCCGGGACTTGTGAAACCCAGCAGTGCACAGTGTGTAAATGGCCAGAGCCCTGCAAACATTTAATGCATGCAGGAAGTGTTCTAAGTCTGAAGTCAGGTTCTGGAAGAACATAGGGAGAACAATGTCCTGGTTCAGGTGAAAATGAATATATGGCTATCAGCTTTCAAGACACAAAGTTCACTCACTCTTTGTGCAGAAGAAATGGCAACCAAGAACACCATTTTCTAGGATAACAAACAAAGGTCACAGGTAGCCATGGGCTCAAAAGGTCATTTTGAAAGTTGAGAAAGAACCAGTGAAAGGTTCCACCTCGGGACCGGTGCAAATACTGAAGGGTGAAGATGTTTGTAACCCTTGAGGAAAGCCCACACCAAAGGGTCTTTGAAACAGGAAGGTTGGCCTCTGCACTGTAGGTGTAAAGATATCACTGACAAATAGCATTTGACTGACAAGAGCGAAATACTTTGCTGTGCCAGTGAAGAGAGAAATTCCAGGACATGCACCATATTGAAGCAGTTGATCTCAAGCTGTCGATGCCATAGGAACTCTTCAAACCTTGAGAGCTTGTAAGAAGAGGCCCGAACTGTTGATGGTTTGTGAGCTGCCTCGATAAAGCGGCGCACAGTAGGAGGTAGAGAAGTCAACAAAGGAGATTCCATGTTGTCAACTCCAGGTGGAATACATCTGGGTGATGCACTGAACTGTTGTACAAGGTTAGGAGATCTGGTTTGGGTGGAAGCCTTTGATACCAAGATCTTGACAATAGCAGTACTGGGGCGAACCAAGGCTGGTGCGGCCACCATTGGGTGATGAGGATAGCTGATGCGGTGTCCTGCTGGACTTTCTCCAGCACTTTCATGATCAATGGGATTGGAGGAAAAATGTAGAGTACTGGACCAGACCAATTGAAGAGGAATGTCTCCCAAGGAGCCTATTCCCTCTCCTTCTCTCAAACAGAAGAGGGGAAAATGAGTGATGTTTGTTGAGGCGAACAGATCGACGCTCGGGGTCATCCATGCTGCAAAGACTCCCTTGAGGACTAATTGAGTCTCCATTCGTGGGAGATCATCGGTATCCGGCTGAGCTGGTCCTTCATTGTGTTTTGGGTTCCTGGCAAGTGGAGAGCCATTAGGTAGATTCTGTGAAAAAGCACTGGGTCCACAGTTTGAGTGTCAGATCCAAGAGAGTTTTCAATCATGTACCCCCTTGCTTGTTGATATAATACATGACTGTGGTACTGTCCATCAGGATCTGAACTGTCTGTCCCAAGACAATGTCCTCAAAGGCCCTGACTGCCTTGGTGACTATCAGAAGTTCCAAAACATTAATATGAAGTGTTTGTACCAACCTCGACCATCGATCTCAAACTGTGAGATGTCGAGTGTGGGTGCCCCATCCAATCAGGAATGCATGGGTCATGATCAAGATCGTGGGGTCCAGAAGGTGGAAAGACACACCTGCCAACATGTTCCTCTTGTCCTTCCACCAGTTGAAAGATCAAAGAATATGCCTCGGTATCAAGAGAAGTCGATGTGGATCATCGACTACGGGGTTAAAGACAGTCAGGAACCAATTTTGAAGTGGTCTCATGTTACGTTTGGAGAGACAACTGCTGTCATTGATGCCATAAGGCCCAGAAGCACCTGGATCGAATGAGTATGTGTCCGTCGATTTCTCTGTAACTTCAATATCAATTTGGATAGATGGAGGACCCGTTCTGTTGGTGGAAAGACAAGTTCATGTGTTGAATCCACGACCACCCCAATTAACTGTATGCATTGAACAGGCTCGAGATGAGATTTCATCAGGTTGACTGTGAGGCCCAGTATTTTGAGAAGACAGAGTATCATGTCTATGTCCTAATGGAGATGTGATCTGGAGTGGGAGACAACTAGCCAGTTGTCTATGTAGGGAAACAGGATGACCCCATGCTTCCAGACAGCTGCCGCCACCACCAAACACCCTTGAGGCTGTGTTCAAGCTGAACGGGAGCACTTGAAATCTGAATGCCCTCATGCCCATGGCAAAGGCGAGGAACCTTTTGTGTTCTGGGCAGATAGTGATATGAAAATAAGTGTCCTTTTAGTCCAAGGTGGCGAAGCAATCTCCCCAATGGAGAAGGGGAAGGATGGACTTTAGGGACATCATCCGGAAATTGTGAGGCTTGATACATTTGTTCATGCCCCAAAGGTCCAGGATAGGTAATTTTCTGCCCCCTTTGATGGATACCAGGAAGTACCTCAACGTGAAGCTCATTCTGAGGGCTGAAAAGGGTTCTATGGCATCTTTTTGTCGGAGTATCATGATCTCCTCCAAGAGAGGGGTCAATGAAGGTGTCAGACGGATGCGACCGACTTGAGGTTTTGAAGTGAACTCAATCGTGTACACTCTCGTCACAATGTTGAGGACCTAAGAATCTGATGTGATGGCAACCCACGTGTCAAGGTGTTCCTGGAGCACGAAGGTGAAGAAAGGGTCAGAGGATTCAGTGGAATTCAGAGGAAAGGGCCAGTGAAGAAGATAAAGTAATTATGGTGTCTGTGGTGTCGGTGGAGTTGGATGAGTCTGAAGAAGTGGCATCTGACATTTTGGGATCACCTTCTATACCATCAAACCCTTTGCTTGGTGGGATCATTCTTCTTACAGAAGGTCGACTTTGGAGGACATGGTGGTGGGCGTCAAAAGGACTGTTCCAGTGGTGTTGGCTGAGAGGTACCTTGGGTAAGTATGGGCTGTAGAAGCATTGAGTCAACAATTGATACCAAAGGTAACAAAGTCATAGGGTCTGCTGATGCAGCTGCATCCCATATTTTTTGATGGAGGAGCGCATTTTATGCATGTGCTCCAATTTCTCATCGGTACTGCTGTTGAACAGGCTGGCTGAATCAAACAGGAGGTCCTTGACCAAGGCTTGTGAGGGATGGGAGAGCCCAGAGGATCGAAGCCACGAGTGGCAGTGAAGCAATACCGCAGAGGCAAAGGCCTTGGAAGCACAATCCACTATACGCCTTGTTGTAGTTATTTGTTGGTTGGTGAGCCATCAAGCCTTGGTCAGGAATGCGTCAGCCATACGACATTCTTCATCTGGGAGTCTGGTGATGAAAACTTTAGTCTTGTCCCAAAGCCAATGGTTGTATGCGGACATCCAGGCTAAATAGTTAGCCATCCTGAAGATCAAGGCCGCATTGGTGTAGTTTTTACGGCCTACTGCATCCAACTTTTTCCCTTCCTTGTCAGGAGGGGTAGCATGCAGTGCTTGGAGGTTTTGGCCTGTGCCGCATCAACAATGATCGCGTTAGCCTTGGGATTATTCTGTAGCCAGGATTCGTCGGTATTGATCACCCTATAGAGGGACTCCAGTTTTTTTTTTTGTAGTGGTTGGAGTGGAAGAGGGCACCGACCAAGGCTTCTTGAAGATGTGCAGCAGGTACGGGAGGAGTGGAATGGCTGCAACCATTGAAGCTTGCTGTTGAGGCTGGTGGTAGACTGAATCGTCTATCATTTTTTTAGCCAATTCTGTGGTAAAATTCAAGTTCTTTGCCATTCTTGAGACTAGATCAGAGAATGCCCTGACATTGTCCCTGGGAGACGGTAGTTTCAAGAGGCTTATCTTCCCTGGGCCCAGTTGTGTCTGTGGAGATAGAGGAAGACCTGGATAACGATCGGCAAACAGGTGTGCTTGGTGTTCCCGCTCAATAGCCCGCTTGCACTCTGGCAGTAGGTTGTATCCCTGTGGTTGGCTGCTGGGAGGATGTAGGGAGTGGTTGTTGAACAAGTGCCTCATCTGTCATCTGGTGAGAGTGCTTCAGAGGTGGTGAGGACCTATGCCTCGAGGGTGGTGTTGGGGATCTGTGTCGGCGTCGAGGAGCCACCTCTTCTCAATATTCCTAGTATCTGTGTCAATACTAGGGGTGTACTTCACCTCTGAGAATTTATCTAAAGAGCCAGAGAGAGAATAGTAGACATAGGCCCAATGGTGATGTGATCAAGACCTGTCCCAGTAGGTATGCCCTCGATATCAATAATACAAATGATCCAAGGATGATCGAGACCTAGATTCTGACCTCTGCCTTCGAGACCTGTGGGGATGGCATGCCCAAGTAGCAGGCATTGAGTCACGAGAGGAATGGGGATGGCGGGTTCGAGTTGCCATGCCAAGGGAGGTTCCCCATGGAGGAGGGATAGGCAGACGGATCCCCAGTGAATCCTCATGGGCTGGTGTCAGCTCTGCTTGGGTGTCATCTCTCGATACTCTGAGAAGTTCTCGGGCTGGAGTGTGCTCAACGATTTCTTCCTCTGAGGGTTGAGAGTCTGATGATGGAGAGTGAGAGCAGGCTCAGTACTTGAGCATGGCTGCTTTGAGAGTGGATCACTGTTGCAGCAATTCCCCAAGTGGTGGAGCATCCATATCCAAGATGGTCACCATGGTGAGAGGTTGAATCAATGGCTGGGAGATGGACTTATCTCTCTCCTTCCTTTTTGGGGCTCTAGCCAGCTCCTTGTCCATGGATTGGCCCGGCGTCAGCAGATTCACTTCAGATGGCCTTGGGGTTGAGGACTTTGATTTGTGAGAGAGATGCTTCAAGCCCTGAGACTTCTTCGATGAACATCGGGATGTAGTTTTTGATGGTGGTCGCTGGGACATCGATGTTGAGGGATCCATTGTGGATGCTCCCTGTGATGCGGATCTGCTTGATGGGTCTGTAGAGGTCAAGATTGCCAATGGAGTCAACAGGGGCTTCAGAGCTTGCTCATAAACGAGACCCTAAAGTCTAGCCTCGTGGTTCTTTCTAGTTTGAGGGGAGAAGGTCTGGCAATGGACACAGGCTCCCACGTTGTGAGTCTCACTGAGACAGATGAGGCACTTAGAGTGTCTGTCGCAGACCGGGATCTTCGCGTTACAGAGGCAACAACATTTGAAGAACACTGCCGATGCCATATATAACAGCCAGATCATGAGTCAAGACAAAGTAAGATGAAGCCAAAAGGTTGGTATTGGATAGAGATTAGCAAGGATGCTCGATAGCAGCTCTGGTAGCCAGCAGACGCGGTGGAAGAAAAGGAACTAATGGCAACAGCGCCAAGGCCAATATATAGCCTCAGGGGAAGGGGACAGAGTTCCTGCCAAAATGCTAGGCCTGAGCTCTAGAAGTTTCCATAGTTTGGCAGACAACCCATATGTGGGAGTCACAGAGACCACGAAGAAGAAATTAGGTTATTGTGTGCCTTCTGACTTATGGTAGCCTAAGGCAAACCTATCACAGGGTTTCCTGGGGCTGAGAGTGTGTGAAGCATTCAAGGTCACCGAGTGGGTTTCCATGGCCAAGCAAGGAATCAAACTCTGGATTTCAAGGTAATAGTTCAATACTAAAATCTCTACACAATGCTGGGCTTCCTGAAATTAGGTGCCATCTGAAAAATAGTAAATATTTTT
This sequence comes from Iguana delicatissima, assembly GCA_948472985.1. Taxonomy (NCBI): domain Eukaryota; kingdom Metazoa; phylum Chordata; class Lepidosauria; order Squamata; family Iguanidae; genus Iguana; species Iguana delicatissima. Next base: position 1,903,921 of record CAOKZL010000119.1, read on the forward strand.
TATAGAAGGCAATCATGGCAGTGCAAACTGACAGATCTTCTGTGATAGTGTGGGGATGTTCAAAATGAAATAGCAGCCATAGTGATGAACAACTTTGTATATGTAACCTTGAAAAAAACATTTTACGTACCTATAGATGGAACGTCATATTTTCTTGCACTTAATCTGTGTGTTTGTTTGTTCTCCCTAATGCTTTTCACTTTATGGACACTGACACAGGACCTCATTTGAAATTTTGCTGTTCATATTCCACATCTGGAAATTACCACTTAGTGGACTTGTCACTACACAGCAATTTCAGCAATGAAAGGAATAGTTTGATATCAGAAGTTCATGGCTGCTCTAGGTGCAAACATTGCTGCAAATGCTTTAGATTCTGTGACACATCCTTGAACAATTCATGGAGAATTACAAACTGAAGCAGAGTTTTATCAAAGCAGATTGATTCTGCATCCCTACATGACAAAAAAAAGAAGAAGAAGAAGAAGAAGAAGAAGAAGAAGAAGAAGAAGAAGAAGAAGAAGAAATGTTGATTTTTAAGGAGGCAAGCAGTATATCTATAAAACTTAACTCTTTTCCTCACAAGATTTCTGTGTCCAGAAAACACCAAGATGTAGAGGAGAGGAAACAGTTTTGTGACTGGTAATTCTAGGTTCCCATCACACCAGCAGAAACATTTTAACTGTTTTTCCTTCACCATTACATCTCTTTTCTTTCCCTTGTGAAAATCTGCAGGTTTCTTTTGTAAGAGGGGCAGCATGATATGACCATCATCAATCATCATACAAACGATAGTTAAAGTGTTGGATTTATTTTCATGAAGTTGGACTCTAGCCTCCTTGAGCTACTAAATTCTATCAAGGAATAAAAAAATATAAAATTAAATTTAAAAGATGTTCTGCACAACACTTATTTAATACTTGCAGTTCAGCATGCCTATTGGCTTCAGCATGCAGAATCTCCTCATAAAATGCTACTTTATCAGAATGAATGAAATGCCCAAGAAAAGTAACATATAGTACAACCCCTGTATCCACAGAGGATTGGTTCCGGGCCCCCTCACAGATACAGAAATCTGTGGGTAGTATAAAACGCCCTCGGCCCAATCACTGTGGGCCCTGGGCCTGTGGCTGGAGGCAGGAAAACAGTGGGCAGCATAATTCCATGCTGCCCGCTGTTTTTCCACCAGGGACTGTGGCGATTGGGCCCTGGGCCTGCAGCTGGAAATGGGAAAACAGTGGGCAGCATGATCCCACTCTGCCCGCTGTTTTCCCACTGGGGGCCAAGATGATTGGGCCCTGGGCCTGTGGCTGGAGGTGGGAAAACAGCAGGCAGCATGATCCCGTGCTGGCCACTGCTTTCAACCATGGATAACTGAATCTGAGGGTTATAAATCCACGGATATGGGGGTCATACTGTATGATGAAGTAATTATTGGGATGGGAAGCAACAGAATTGTATTAATTTCAATGATAGTCAACAGAAGGTGAAAGAAGGATTCAGATTCAGATTGTAAACAATGAGGCCTCTGAATCATCAAAAGGTGAATGTGACTGTTTTCCATATCACCAAATCAGGCTTAGAGATGAATCTTGTAGTAGGTTTACATCCTTCACATCAGTTCTCAAATGTACCAGAGTACTAATAATGTAACAATGGCAACAAATTTCAGGTCTCCTTACTCTACCCCATCAATAGCCTGAGCTTATTTGTTCCAAAACTGCAGTCTTCAACTTTCCCAGCAACCTCATACCAAGCAACATCCCAGAAAGTCCTTTACAGTTAAAATACGTATATTTCTGCAGCTTCATCTCATCTCCTTAACCTCTCCCACTCTATCACAGCCCCAAGGAATTTGTGCATTTTTGCAAGCATTTTATTTTTTACAATTAAAGAATTGTCGTGCGCTCATCCTTCTTATAGACATGCCTCGGACTGTCTTTATTTGTTCTATGGTGGCTATTCCAAACCATCTCCAATTCCTCTTTATGTTTAAAAGTATAACATGATATGACATTCATAATACATTCCACATTGCCCTTCAGTCATAGTTAGCATACCAATGTCTCCATCAAAAAGAATGGACTTTGAACCACTTTATGCCATTAATTATCTTGAAAACTGAGTGACTTAATCAAAGATCTATAGAGCAAGAGAATCAGAAGTGGATATGACAGCCCATTAGAGGTCAGGGGGTATCTTAGATACCCCATAACCAAAGATGTTCCCTCAGCACATAGATGATACTAAATCATTTCATTTTAAGTTACGAATCAATTTTTATTTTATTTTAAAAAAAGACAGGAGATTTTTTGAACATTATAGTTTATTAACTTCTAGTACTGAATTAACTTCTAATAACATTTTAATGTAATAGCTATGTTGAATCTAGTAACTCATCTTGTGAAGCCACCTGAAATTCCTATTACTACAAATGAGACGTAACATTAAAGAGCAATAATAAAAAAGTAATTAAAAGTCCAAAGAGGCTGGTCTTATAGAAAACAGGGGAAAACTGTTGTTCTACACACTCAGCCTAATTATCTTAATATTAATAATTCTGAGTAAATATTTATTTCAGTGTTATTGTACTTATCTATGCAAAACTATATTAAGTATTTCCAGTTGAATGCCCAGAGTTGCTTCCCAAAAGAGGTTTTTTAAAAACAAAACAAAAACAAAAACATGGCTGTATCTAGTTCCTGGCTGCAACCAATACAGAAAAACAAATGAAGATTGTTTCTTTTTTGCCTTATTTCAGTTTATGACTGTTTTTCTTAAAGTCCAAAAGATTATTTTTCTAAAAATCTCTAAAAAGTTAAGAATTCATTTTTTTCTCAGCTATATATTATAGTTATGCCCTTCACATTTGTGTTCCAAAACAGGGCTCAGGAAAGATAATAGTGAAATTAATAAATTAAGTACAGTCAGCCCTCCACATTTGTGAGTTTGATAATTCACGGATTATTTGCAGTCACCTCTGCTGCCTCCCTATGCCATTTTTAATAGGGACTGCTAATCTTGTGAGACTGAGAAACTGTGAACGAAGCTTGTAAGTGCCAATTAAAAATGGTGTAGGGCAGCAGTGGAAGTGGCAGTAAGCCCCACCAGCCATCCACTTCTGCCTTGTAAATGAACCCTGACACCTCAGGAGAATCCATGGTGAGTTGATCATACTTTGTGTGTGTGTGTGTGTGTGTTAAATATTGTTTGAGAGGGCCTGGAGTTATTACAGTTTTTCCACTTTCATGAGAGTCCTGTGCCCCTAACCCTAGCAAATGGAGAGGGATGACTGTACAAGTTGAAATCAGAAATCAACTGAAACAGTTGTATATGGGATTGGGAGGGGAATTTTCTCCCATCCCTCATGCAAGGTCCACATTGGCACATCGCTATCCCAGTTTGGGCCAGTTTTGAGCCCATGGTTTGCAGAATGTCTGCAGGCATTTCTTGCCATGTCTTGGGCGATTTTCTGGAAAAAGATCACCTGCATATGGCCCAGGGGCCATGGATGTAGAGTTCAATAGCTACCTCTGACCCATGGTTGGCACTTTCCCCACTGCTGTATTAAATAACACTAAATCCAACTTTTAAAAATCAATTGATCTCCCCAGGTTATGGAAATCCAGTTTATAGAGCAATCCAGCTTAACCACCAAAAGCCTGTCTTAATCTTCTCCTCTTCTGAAACTTTAAGATTCAAACTGATAAACTCTTAGAACCTAATATGTCAATAACTGTAGCCAACAAAATAGAGCTTAGATTAAACAGGTAGCAACTCCAAATCACACCAGAACCAAAAATACAGTGAGGGGAAAGATTATAAAATATTAAGACCCACCAACTGAAATTCAGCTCCTCTGGGAACAGAAAATAACTGTGGTTCCAATGGTGATAAGTGCAAAACACCTTAATGAAGTCATCAGAGCTTGGATTATAGTAACACAATTACTGCTGGGATGGGTCACAATATCTGATGACACCTCACTAATTCCTAGTTCCTTGGATGCAATCCAAAAAACTGATGATTCAAAACTCCTGGTTTTTAACACCTGGTAGACAGTGAAATGGAGGAGGAAGAGGAAATAGAAGAACAACAGAGAAGTGGACAGCCTAACTCTCTTAGTAAAGAGAGGGACTTCCACAAAGTTCTCAAAGCCAAGCAACCTTACATGGGAGGTTATAGTGCTTCATGTACCTGCAACCCAACTCATATAGATTTATATGTTATAACTAACACTTTGAAATGTGGCAGGAAGCAGTGAAGTTGTTGTAACAAAAGGGTCCTAACCTCTCTGTAATTGGTGCTGGTCAACAGCATGATTGCTGTATTTGGGATCAGCTGCAGCTTCTAAAACCATAATCCATCCAACCTGTGGACTAGAATCTTCAAACAGAGAAAGACCTTCTTCAGTGTAAATTGACTTTCTATTCTCTGATCTGCTTTTTGAATGACCAAGAGCACCTCTGACTTGTTTGGAATTATTTTCAATTTGTTTGACTTCATTCAGTGCATTACAGGCATCAAGCACTGCTCTGAAAATAGAAGTACTTTCTGTGGATTTAGATGGAAAACAGAGATAGAATTGGCTTTCATCAACATACTGATGACACAGAACCATGGGAATCTAGACAGCCTCTCTCAATGGTTTCATGCATCTGTTAAATAACAGAGAAGATAACACAGAACCCTCAGGGACTCCACCGGCTGGGGACCACAGCACTATGTAAAGGAAGAACCTGTTCCACAAGCAAACAGGCCTCCAGTTTCCATCCAGAGAGACAATAAAATAGGATGCCTTGGTCAGTGTATCAAAACTAGGTAAGAGGTCCAATAGGACTAACAGAGCCACATTTTCCTGTTTCATTTCCATGTAAATCATTACCCAAAAAAATCAAAGTATCTCTGTCCCTTACCCAGTGTAAAAAAGTTGAATTTATACAATCCACCTCATCAAAGAAAACCTGGAAATGAAATACCCCATGTGCTCAAGTACCTTGCCCAAGAATTAAACACTGGTGTAGAAGTTCTCCAACAACTTTAGACAAGTTCCTTTCAGCAGATGTTCCGTCATGACCTCTTTTGGGTAAAAGTTGAATTTCTGCCTTCTCATTCAACAGGGTATCATAAGAAGCAGGAACCACAAAACAATGAGCTACTCACAGATCAAATTAAAATGTAGCTGTAATTATACTTGCATATTGGGTCTTTTTAAAAAGTTCCTCTAGTAATGGCAGCACAAGACAGTGAAAAACTCTCAAATGACACATAACTGCAATTATTTCCTTTCCAAAGGGATGAATAACCTGATAAGAGTCAAGGCAGAAGAAAATAAAGGGAAAAAATGCACACAAAGGAAATAATAAAATATTTAAACATCTTTATTAATACAGGGCTTTAATCCTCCCAGTGCTCATTGTTTGTAATTGTGTACTTAATATTAAAACCAACAGGATTACCCATACGTGGTACATGTTTGGAAGCAAAAGACTAAGAAAGCAATCTTGAATATAACCTGCTTCCATGTGTTAACTTGTGGACATTTTAGCATTATACTCGGACAAAGCATTGCAGCCTAAGAGTACAGGAGTAAAGGTGTAGAACAGGGCTTTCCAAATGCATTAGTGCATCGCCTGAAGCATGCAACCTTCCTGAAAGACCCCCCTACCCCTAGCAATTCTTGCTGCCACTGCTCTTGCTGGGGTCTTTTCTTGCCAAGGGCAATGGCAACAGACCAGAATCAGATAGGGGGCTGCATTTCCTGCTGCCACCACCCTCGCCAGGGTCTTTCCTGGCAGGAGCAAAGGTAGCTGTGCAGCATGGGGAGCTGCCTTTCCCCACCCTAGATCCACCTCCAGGTACTTCATATCCATAATCAGTTAGTTTAACCTCTGGTTTGCTAGTAAAACTGAATTACTGTGCTGCAAAATGACATATGTCTAAAAAGTGTGTCACCAAGATGAAAAGTTTAGAAAGCTCTGGTGTAGAATTTCTATCCTCACCTTCTCCCATTGATCACAGAAGTACGGTTTGAATCAATATTCTGTGAATGGTAGTTTTCTTGAAATCATTGTGTGATCAAATTTGCAGATGACACCAAATTGGGAGGAGTTGCTAATATGCCTGAGGGCAGGATCAAAATTCAAAATGACCTTGACAGATTAGAGAGCTGGGCCAAAGCTAACAAAATGAATTTCAACAGAGACAAATGTAAGGTCCTGCACTTAGGCAGAAAAAATGGAATGCACAAATATGGGATGGGGGACACGTGGCTGGATAACAGTATGTGTGAAAGGGAGCTGGGTATGTTTAGTCTGCAGAAGAGAAGGTTAAGAGGGAACATGATAGCCATGTTTAAATATTTGAAGGGATGTCATGTTGCAGACAGAGCCTGTGATAACTGAAGCCCCTGTCAGGGCTGCTGATGACGAGCAGCAGCTGTTGGTCCCGGTGGCTCTGGCTGGAGATGAGTCCTGCAGCTCTAGAGCTCCCCCTGCTGCCATGGACCAAGCAGGCTCGGACGTCCCTCTGCCTGCTCCTTTAGGGCAACAGGGATCCGATTCTGAAGATGGTTTGGAGCCTGTGCCAATCAGCCCACAAACAAGGCGGAGACTCAAGAGAGCTGAGCAAAGGGAGGCTTCCTTGATTAAGTTCAAGAAGCAGTGACTGGCCACACCTGTGTCTTGGGCTATATAACTGCCTGCCTGGAGGCTTTCCTTTGCTTGTGGCAAACTTCTTTCAAGTCCTTCTCTTGCCTGTTCCTTGTTCCTAGCACCCGGTTCCTGCTACCTTGAATTGATCTCTTGACCCTTGGCTTTTGGAACTCTGACTATGGCTTTCACTTGATGCTCTGGTAAATGAACTCCCTTGTGTAAAGTGCTTGCTTGTCTCCTCCCAGCTGGACTTTGCTGGCTCTTACACTCCCTTCTCTGGGCTGGCTTGCCGCCCAGGTCTCTGACCTTGACAGAGCCAGCTTGTTTTCTGTTGCTCCAGAGACTAGGACAAGGAGCAATGGATTCAAGTCGCAGGAAAGAAGATTCCACCTGAACCTCAGGAAGAACTTCGTGATGGTCAGAGCTGTCTGGCAGTGGAATGTGCTACCTTGGAGTGCGGTGGAGTCTCCTTCTTTGGAGGTTTTTTAAGCAAAAGCTGGGTGGCCATCTGTTGGAAGTGCTTTGATGTGTGTTGCTGCATAGCCGGGGTTGGACTGTATGGCCCCTGTGGTCTCTTCCAACTCTATGATTCTATGATTATTTTTGACCTTCATTAAATAAGGCTTTAAACACATTTTATTAGTTGAAGATAGTATGACCTAAGTGGATATGATAAATAATTTGAAGTCCCCAAAAGTCCCCAACATGCCAACCCTCATACAAGTGAACAAAGAGCACTTTATCTGCAATCTCTGCAATCTACTGTTCTATTAAGTACCACTTTGAGTGACAGAACAAATGATACTAACATAGACTCAACTTTTCTTTTGCCTAATCTTTATTTTTCTCTACTCCATAGTAAAAGATATATTAGCAGGAGCAAGTTCCAGATACCTAAGAACTCTCTTTGTACTCCTTCCTTGCCCCCTTCTTTTTTGATATCTATGGTCACTATGACATGAAAGCACTCCTCTTACTCCACTTCTTTACAATGAAAAGCAATTTTTTTTAAAAAAAAAATGTTTCAGTTCCTTTACTCCTGTTGTTGTTGTGTGCCTTCAAGTTGTTTTCCAACTTATGGTGACCCTAAGGCAAACTTATCCTGGGTCTTCTTGTTAAGATTTGTTCAGAGGAGGTTTGCTTTGGCTTTTCTTCTGAGGCTGAAAGAGTGTGACTTGAGAACAGTCACCCAATGGGTTTCCATGGCTGAGAGGGCATCTGAACTTTGATCTCCTGAGTCACGACTCAGACCACTACATCATATTGGCCCTATGACTTTATATCCTCTACATGAACTTGATTTAGCTCTCTCAGTGGACTAACCGCAATTCAAGAACAGAAATTGTGCACATCTCCCTATAAGCTTATTCTACAGCCCAACATTTCTTTGACTTGCCTTGAGCAGGGAAACCACCTTTCTGTTCACAGGTAGCACTGTTAAATTCAAGTCATTAGGCAGCATGACATCAAATTCGCATGAGCCTGTGCAACATGATGGGAAATTTTTTAAAATTGCTTTTGCTACTTGAAACGAATTAAGATTTCTACAATGCAGGACAATCCTAAACAATTTAACTCTTATGCTGATTTATGACAACCATTTTGCAGATATGATTTACTTAGGTTATTCTCTACAAAATCAAGACAGCTGTTAAATGGAAAATTACAAATGAACAGGTTAGGAAACACTGGGTTACTTAACTATCTATGCTGTTATACTGGCAGATTTTAAAGTGGTAGGCTTTGAAAACAGACAACGCAAAAAGACAAACACCTTCCCCCAGAAACCAAGAGGCTCTAAGGCTATACTATGGGAATATCTGCATGAAGGTTTTCCTCACCACACTGAAGTACCAATTTCTTTCAGTTTTTGTTATTCATGATTTGAAATCATAACAAGAAATAGTTTAATACACATTGAAGATCTCTGTGTGGTGATCAAAATCCAAATGCAAGACGATAAATTGACACAGCGAGTTATGTGAATTCTAAAAAGTCAGAATGTGATTTTCTTTTTCCCAGTTGTATCCTTCCAATCCCATAAAGCAAACTCTTCTGAAGTGGAAGGGATTTCCAAAAGCAGTGTATGATATACAGTTCAGGGCTAGAAATTAATCGGTCCAAAGTCATTATTACACTTTTGCATTAATTTCAGTGGGACTTGAGAGCAACCAGTAAATTTGTTGTGGGCCTTCAAGTCATTTCCAACTTATGGAGACACTAAAGCAAGCCTGGGGTTTTCTCAGCAAGATTTGTTCAGAGGTGGGTTTGCCTTTGCCTCCACCTGAAGCTGAAAGAGTATGACTTGCCTAATGTCACCCAGTGGTTTTGATGGATGAACAGGGATTCAGACCCTAGTCTCCAGAGTCGTAGCCCAAAACTCAAACCACTATCCCACCTCTTTAAATAAATCTACAGTAAATATACACACATAAATCCTTTGTGTTTGTTAGTGCAGATCCCTAAGTGTACCACCACAAGTCTTTAGATACTAGCCTTAGTTAATAAATTAAACAAATTAATAAATTAAAACAGCTCATCAATCTGTAAGCAATATTATTTAACTACAGTCTCCAAGCTGTTTAACACTAAGGTATTTCTCAATGCATTTCTTTTCTTAAGAACATAATAGCAGCTTGTTTGGATCACTCATGTTCACTTAGGCCAGTTTTCTGTCTCCAATAAAAAGTCATTCTGAGCCATCAAGAGCACAGGAGATTACTAGTAAGTTTCACATTGTTCATTTCTGGAGATTATAGCAGTCTCAAAGGTTTGGAAGAAATGCCCCTTAATGCTCAAATTTTTAAAACTATTTATTTAAGCACTCAGTAAAAAAAAAATAAAAAAATAGAATATTGCATATTCCTCCATATAGAGGTGCAGAGTTAGTCATTCTTACATTTTTTTTAAAAAAAGATGAAGACTGCTAACCAGTCTTTTTTAAAAAATTAGTTTATTAAACTTCACACCTGAATAGTAATGAAGCACTGTTTAACAGTATAGGAAACATAAATTAACTTCAGCTAAGCTGTATAAAAACAATTACATTTGTTTTTGCAATAAAAAACAGCATATATTAACATGCTTTAACAGTGAAATTCTATGTTTATCTACAGAGAACTAAGGGCTTTATCACACCAGGCAGGTAAATCGCAACTGCAGCAGGACAGTTAATGTCTTTGGCTGGACTTATCATATGACATTGTTTCTTATCTGTTGCTCTGTCAGTGGGAGATCAGTTGAAAAGTGTTTCTTTATTAATTAAAAGGCTACATTAATGACCTCCTTTGTAGAAGAAACACTTGCCAAATGGCTTCCTACAGGGAGAGCAACAAAAGAGGAATGAGGTAATGTGATAAGTTTCAGCCAAAGATGCTATCATCCTGCTGTAATTATGATTTACTTGTGTTATGTGATAAAGCCTAAAGTTAACTGAGTCTTATGGGCTTACTTCCACATCTGTTCAAAACAAGCAAACCGAAGATGCAATGCTGTACTGTCTTTTTCTGGAAGTAAGTCTTACTGAACTCAGTGGGGTTTTCAACTGACGATACATGATGAATTTTGGTCATTTCAGGTGGTATACTGTAATGACGATTTCACACACTCTTGTATATAATCAAAGCCTTATTGATTCCCTAATCAATAATTCCTAATATCATCAAGTTCCTTTAAAAATCCTCAAAATTACATTTCTTACAAGTGTATTACCTATTTTTCACATCTCCTCCTCAACCTCATCTTAACAATATTAAAAATCTAACATAATTGTGGACTATTACTTGTCATAGTCATTTTTGCCATGGCAACTATGGTCTCTCCAGTCTCTCTGTATCTGTAGCAGCTACAGGGACATTGTAACGCCTAGTGCGTGCTTTTTTCAGGCCACCATTAGCACTAATCACAGGATGCAGTTATTCTGGTCTGAAATAGGCTACAGCCAACCAATCCGTTTTCCCAAACTCCAAATTTTACACTCTTAGCATGAACACCATACAAATAAGGAAACAAAGCAGTATTGCTATAGTATTTGTCATCAGTTCTCTCCTCTCTGCAAAGCAAAGTTGGTTTCCTTGTCCTGCTTTCAAAACTATGGCCAGTTTTATCCATGCATTCACCATATATGCTGCAACACAAGGAAAGGCTGATTCAAGAATACAGCCTGAATCCTATTGGCAATCACAAGTAGAGCAGACCCACTGAATCAATTACTGAATGGGGAATCAACACTTAAGTAAATCGCACTGATTCAATTGTATTATTCAAGTTAAACTACTACTAATATAAGCCTAGAGATGGAAAGAATATTCTGGTATGTGAGCACAGTGGAATATGAGTATAATTTGCACACATAGAATATTCCATATGACAAAGCTATGCATTTTCCTTGTGTGTATGGCAGGCACCTATGCTTTGATTTTCTGCATCAAGTCCAAAGATATCTAACAGCCTACAAACAATGGGAAGAAAATTCTCAGACATCACTGATGCAGAATACAACAGGCTCTGTGGATTATAACAAAAGTTAAATGTTCACAAGCAGGAGAGTATAAGGCAAGAAGACAATAATATAGTACACAGATATCTTGGTGAGGTTGCAATGCCCACTTTTATTTGTTTCATTGTTGGCATAGGATAAAACAATGGATCCAATGGACTCTCACTCTACCACCTATTGAAGGAACCTATAGGATGGTAAGAAATAGATCCATGAGGCATAAGCCACTACATGTTTCCCTTGGGAATGGAAAACAAGGCAGGTTCTATTGCACATAAGATAAGAATGTCCTTCAACATCTCCACTACCAGGATGACTTAAGTAAGAGAGACAGGTATGTAGGCCTCATTACCCCTTCATCACCAAGGAAGTGTGATGACTGGAGAGATAAACCAGCAAGAAATATCTTGTTGAATACCATCTAGAATGCCATGTAATAACCGTGCAAAGTATAAACCAAGCAAAGAAGGGTGAGGAAAGTTGGAGCCATCTGAGCCACCATTTATATATTTCTCAGGCAGAAGAGAAAAGCGACTTCTCTCTTTCCAGAAGTAGCATGCACCCCAGCCAACTTAGTGTAATTCCTAGTTTGAGAAGGCTATCATGCAGGGTGATATCAAGCAATGAGATCCCTGAGAACATTACAGATTGCTGGGGACAAGATGGTGGCCACTATTTACTTCCATGTCCCTCTGCAGTCAGCAACCAGGGTACCAGGTAAGCTACCCATGAAGCATCAAGGCCCCATACTTATATGCAATAAACAGCATTTACAAACACTAAAAAGGGTGGGGTCCAAATAAGTTAGCAGTACTTAAGGATGTATTGGGTATTGTAGAAGGAGAGATGGTGCTCGTGTTTTATAATGGTTTAAAATGAGCACTTCATAGCGAGTTGCAGCAGACTCTCCTGGAGTATCCCTTGGCACGGGGAGAAAGAATGTCTATGCTCAGTCAGAGTTGGTAGCCTGTCTTATTTTTCACATTGGTATCAACCATTTTTTATATCAACAAATATAAAGTAACTATTTCATTATTTGTATTTTTTAACTGTATAAGGATTGCTGAGTTTGTGTATGAAACAAACAGAGTGTTTTAAAGAAAAGGTCTACTCTTTCTGTTAAATCTATTAAATCTAGAACTGTTCTTTGAAAAATCTATACAGACATACCACCATTAACAAAGCCTTTGACAGCAAAGCTCCTTTTCACTCCTGCCCAGCCCCTTGATTTCACTCCTTTTTACACCCACTCAGCCCCCCTTTTTCTCACCATCCTCTCTCTAGAGGAAAGTTTTTTAGCAGCATGGAGAAGATGATGCAGAAGGGCTGGAGAAACACAGACTTTGGCCATTTCCACACAACACTCTTATAGCACAATCATTCCACTTTCAACATCCTATGGACCTGGGGTTTGCGGTTTAGGGAGGGGCCAGCTGGCCCCTCCCTAAACTGCAAACTCCAGGATTCCATAGGATGTTGAAAGTGGAATGGTTGCGCTATAAGAGTGTTGTGCAGAAATGGCCTTTGTCAGAATGCAGCAGGATGTCTTCAGTAAACAATGCCATAAACAAAGAATAAGCTGTGAAAGAGCAGGCTGCTACTCTAGATGATCGCCTTGTCTCCATGTGCATTTGTGTACAACAGGAAATGTACAGAAGCTGCTTCCAGAATCATGTGTGAGCAACAGAACAGAGAGAAAAGAGAAGATCAGTTAAGTCTGCCTCACCATACACCAGTACTCTTAGCATTTTTTTTGAAAAAAGAATAGATATGTTTGTCCACCAAAATGGAAACAAGGATGGAGGCTAGGAGGAGGGTAGGGGAGTCATTCCTGGATGTATTTGGGAAGAAGGCTTCAATGGTCTCTAGAAGGTTCAAGATGTTTCTATTTATTTATGAGAAGGCTTTCCTTTCCCCATTTTTTCCTTTTTACACGTACATATTGTTAGTTTAAAATAAAAGGTAGCTGAAATATAGCAGTTATTTCTATACCGCCTATCAACTAGTGTTATCTAAGCGGTTTACAATGTATTTTAGCTAATTGCCCCCAACAAGCTGGGTACTCATTTTACCAACCTGTGAAAGGATGGAAAGCTGAGTCAACCTTGGAGCCTGGCAGGATCGAACTCACAACCTTGTGGTTGCAGTACTGGCATTTAACCACTGCGCCACCAGGGTTGAAATGCGTTTCTTTTGCAGGGTATAGGAAACTGTCCTTATTCTTCTGCCTCTGGTACCAAATTGCTAAAGGAGTAATGTCCAGGGAACACATCTATTTTGTTAACTGAGACATACCTATACTAGGTTTACTCCTCTTCTATTTTCCAGTGAGTAGAATATGCTGGAATATATCTTTCTATCTGCATATAATATCTTACATTCCTCCTCTGGTTCTGTTTACCTTATCTAAAAGGGACCAGAGAAAGAATTTAAGATATTAAATGTATTATCAGATTAGGTTAGGTAAGATTAGATTAGACCTTGTGTAAACAAAACCCTTAATAAACTGCACTGCCGCTATAATCAACCTCACAGACCACTCCTGCATTTCCTTACAAAAGGCCAATACACCAGGAAACTAAGGAACCCTGAACTTTATTTCACACATTTTAATTAAGGCCCAAGCTGCAAAGATAATGTCTTTGCAGTTACTATTGGGGGAGGGAGGGTTAGACATAACTATCGCCCAGCATAGCAACATTAAATCCTCAATTTCTGATTTTTTTTCAACGAAGCAGAAAGCACTTCCTACTTGTGATAATCATAACAGTGTCTTTAAAATTAACCCAAAAATTTGTCACAGAAAAAGCATGTCAATCATTGCACTGAAATAATTCATTGACTAAAAGCAATGAAACACAACAGGAACAGGCTATGCATTTACACACAGGTAGCACAGCAACTGCATTTTGTTTTCACTCTCAGATTCTGCAAGGGGCCAAAGACCTTTGGGGAAAAAAAGGGTAAGTATGTATACTGGGAATCTCTATATAAGGCCTTGCAATCCTGCAGAGTATAAACTTCACCTAGGACACTATACAATCCAGGATCCCAAAATGGAAGGATACAGACAGTTAGTGTAGTGGTGGCCTAAGACAGCTTTCCTGATGCATTTCCACAGCCAATCAGCAGCAAAATTTGGGTTGCTGGAGGATGAATCTATGCTTGGACACCATCTGACAGCTATTGCACTGGCAAGCAAACTTCTTCCAAATGAGTACTGGATATATCCTTACATATCATAAAAGTAGATTTGCTGGTGAAACCTCTAATTAAACAAGTGTAAAACTAAAAAAGATTCAGGCCTATACCATACCATACCATACCCCCTTGTCCAGCCCTGCTGTAATAGCACGTTTAATATATATATGTAGAGCAAGATTTGTTCAGAGGAGGCTCATCACTGCCTGCTTCTAAGGCTGAGAGAGCGTACCTTGCCCAAGGTCACTCAGCTAATTTCCATGGCTGTTTGGAACCTTAAATCTTGGCTTCCTGGTGATAAAGTCCAGCATGCAAGCCACAAAAACACACTAGTTCTTACATTCTTATTCTTATCCTACCCCTTATATTCTTCTTGGTCCTATTATTATATTTCTTAGGCCATTTCTGCACAAGGCGATTCCCTTGCCCTGTGCTGGTACTTACTGGACTTCTTGGCTCCACGCTTGGGTCCAGGATGGTCCAGAGCAGTGCATGGCTGCCGCTCTGCACTGCTTCGGGGACAAAAATGGCAGCTTCCAGTTGGTCAAGGCTCTCCACCAACCACTGAAGCTCGCCAGCCTAAAGCCCACCCCTGGCAGTTTGCAGGCTCGCACTGGTGCGAGCCTGCAAATCTGCACTGGAGCGCAGGCACGGAGTGGCGTGTTCTGTGCTTTTGAAAGACCTCTTTCAAGCGGTCTTTCAAAAGCATGCTGGATGACCACTTCGGGTCGTTATGGAGCTGGCTGAGGTGCGGAACTACACTAAGTAGGTCCAACCCAGTCCACTCTTAGGTGCAGACATCCTCTCTGGAGGATGCTCTGCACCATTTCTTTAAGCCCGTGCGGAAATGGCCATAGTCTGTCTTATATGATTCTATATTCTACCATTCAAATACATTCCCACTGCAGCTTATCACACAAAAATCAAGGGATAAGGTGTGCCATGGCAGAAGCTTATTTGCCAGTCTTAATATAACAAATGTAATGAATAGCATTATCTCCTGCTTCAAGCAGTCTGAGCAAATGGCTGCATGGGAAAGCTGCTTATCGGTCCCATTCCTAACACTGCATTGTCGCTGAGGGTCCCCAAGAGAGCAACAAAGGCCAAGGTGCAGCCGGTGGTGCTGAAGCTCCATCTCACATAGTGATTTGTAACAGCCAACCAATTATAGAGTATATGTGTGTGTGTGTGGTTTTGGTAACCCCGGTTCAACAACATTTAGAGTGCCACACCTTGTTCTAAGTACCAGTTCGTCAATACTTTCATTGTAGTCATTTGACTCTTTCTCCATTTTAGTCCCTTTAAAATTCAGCCTACAGGGATTATATCCCTTAAGTGGTGTTTGTAAAATTAATACTGGTTTAATTAAAGCTAATTTAAAATTCAGAAGCTCATTACATTTCACATTGAGTTTAGAAACATCAGACTCTTTAAAATGAAAAAGACATTAGTGCTAGAAATAACCAGTGTAATGCTGTAAATTAACTGTTCTACTTGTACAAGACTATCAAGGTGCAGAAATTGTGCTATAAATAGTTGCTCAGGTTTTTTTTCCCATTAAATTTTATGGAGAAAGAAAGCCAATTCTGAACCAAAACTTACTGCAAAATTGGTTAATCTGCTCAGTGTAAAAATAGAGGTTGATACAAACTGTGGTTGATACTTTTACTATTATATAGCTAAAATGTGAAGCATACAAGTTCTCCTTGCTTATCGATAGATGAGGGACTACAGCACTGTCAGAAAATAATTGGTTGGAAAGCAGAACCCATGTACTGCACTCTAGGAGTTAGGGAGACTCACTTGTGACTGACTGCACACACACTGCTTGCAGTCTCTCAGCCTGCTTAGCACCTTTTTCCTTCCTCGTAGCTCACTTTGCAAGCAACATGCATGTGCAAGCGGTTCCAAGCAAGCTTCTGTAAGCAAGAATAACTAATGAAAGACCAGAACCCCTGTCAAATTAATCAAACTTGTCATTAATTTGGAATCATCAACAGAGCAAATCGTCAGGCAACAGAGCATCAAAAGGTGAGAACTTCCTGTAAAGGATTTGTAACTATAAAATAGCTTTATTATCTTCCAAGAAACACTGAGCAAAATTTGTTAACAAGCAAGTAAAATTCTAAAACTTGATACTGTCTGTGTGTACACTGCATGTTATTACCGATACCTGGATCAATACCTGGATTTCCATGTAGCACAGTAAGCACCACAGAGTACTCCAGAAAATAAATATTCTGAGGGACTCCTGCTAACAGCTAACAAGATATGCTCCCTGATTTCAGGCCAACTCTGTATGGCTACTTTTTACAAACAGTGACCGTCCTGGAGTCATTTGTTACAAACTACCTTAGAGAATAAATATATACATAAAGTTCTAACTATATAGCTACCACTTCCTCCAGCCTAATGATAAAATCAGCATTGCATCACTAAGGAAAAAAAATCCTAATCAGAAAGAATATTTATTTGCCAGGGTACATGCCATGCAATGGACTTAATGAATCTATATTTCAATCTTTAGGAACTCTCTCATGATAATGTGACACTAATTGCATCAACAGATTGAACAAAGCTTCTTGGTTGAAAATCAAATGCAAACAAACAAGCCATATATATATATATACATATATATATATATATATATATAAAAACCCACACCCAGCAAAAACTACTGAACTACTACACCACCACTGATGTTAATGAAACCTTTCAATTATATTGGAGAAAAAATACTTAACTTTACAGTACCCACATCTAAAGGCTAAGTATCTAAAGCAAACAGCATGTGTATACTAAATGTTACAGTTGATAAATCATATTTCTTTGAGTTAATATCAGGCTCTAGGGTACAGAACTAATAATTTAAAACCATATCTATGCAAACAGTTGACATGTTTTTCTTTTTAAAAAGACTCAGCAAGAATTACAGTGTACTTTATTCCTACACCTCAAAAGGCAACATGCTGCCTCAGAGTGAACCGCTGTCATCGGCAAGATTTATCTCTGTGCGCAAAGAGCACGGGCTCCATGTGAAATGTAGAAAAGAATACCATGCAAGAAATGGTTGCAAATGTCAGATCAAGATTGGCACAAAAGATATCCTGAACAAGCAGAGCATTTTTGTAACTCTTGAAAGACAGAATCCTGATCTAGATTTGCTGTACAAGTTTCATGCGCTAAAGCCGGAAATTATATACAGTATTGAAATGACCATTTCATTTGCTCTTCTTTGATTACTCCTAAGAATGGATCCAGTAAAGAAACATACTGAATTAATTCCTTCCCAGGATTCTCGCCAACCGTCTAATCAAGCATCAAGCATCTTACTGTTTTATCATTTACAGAAGGAAGCGGGTATTTGTTAACCTTCTCTGCATAGGCCAGAGGTATTTTTAATTCAATAGTGGTTACGGGGGGAAAAGGTACCAATCTTTCCTTTTGTTAAAAAAGTGTACAAAAAAGGTTTTTGCCATATGAAACAGAACAAATTTTGTATCTGAAGTTCCCTTCAACTTAACCTTATTAAAATAATATAAGACTCTGTTGTATGTGCAAAATTAAAATTTCCACAGAAACATATACAGAAACCTACAACCAATGTCCTTTTCAAAAGAAAAAAAGTAACCGTTTAATATGAAAGGCTAAAGTTATCTTTCAACTTTCAATTTTTTACTCTTTCTACATTTTAAAGAGTAGGAAATGTACAAAGATAAAACAAAAAATAGTGCTGACAACAGTTACAAAATTAGTAATAATGAGGACATATGGGCCTGAATGTTAATTTATTCCTTTCCTTTTTATTCCCTAGCAAATGATGTTTTATAGAAAGACTGGAGTATCTTAATGCACATTAACACAACAAAGCAACAGGTAATGTTGGATGATAACATTCCTGTCAAGGTCAAATCAACAGGACCCAACTATGCAGACATATGCTCATCTTCAGAGTAAAGAAGACAGGACTTTGCTCCCTCATCACTTTAGCATCACTTTTTGGGTGCCCTTTTTACACAGTCTACCCCGAATTTGGGAAAGGCCTTTATGTACTGTGTAGGAGAGAACTAACTGCCTCAATCAGGATCAAAGAGTAGGAATCCCTTTGGGGCGGGGATGGAGGTTTAGTGAAAAAGAATGATGCGACTTCTGGGTTTCAATGGCGCTGTGATCGCCAGAACAATGAAGAGCTCTCGCTGATTCTGACACCCCGTGCGGATAGCCGCTTCTCCAGACAGGCGGCAAGTATCCCCCCGGTAAAGGGGATCTGAAGGGCTCATCGGGGGTCTGATTCCGCTCTCTAGGCTGGAGGATTCTCCACGTTAGGGGCTCCGAAGCTGGAACAGAGCGAGGGGACCGAAGAGCACCGTGTCCGCACGTTGTAGTTGCTGAATGCAAACTAGCGGCGTCCAAAACTTTTTTTACTGTGGTGAGTTTACATAAAGAAGCAAGAACCAAATCTAAAATCCATCATTAATTTCTCAAACTGTTAGGAGCGACCGAACTATTAACAAAACACTCGAGCCAAGGATAGAAGGCTAAAATGTGATCTAAAGTGGACAAGGACTGGGGAGACAGAATAAGGGGGAGAGGGGAAATAACGAGACTGAGCATATTTTGATCTGTAATACTGAAATACCCTCCTCCCAAAGAAGTAATCAATCGGGGAAGTCTGGCTATTCGTGATTATATATTTGTAGATTATTAACACTTTATTAACTAGGCTTGAGCTCATGCAAAGACGGGATTGGGAAAGAAGAAGGTAGGAAGATGCAACGCGAGTATGGCGTTTGAGCTCGCCAAAAATAAATAATTTAATAACAGACACTTGAGATACAGAGAAACATTTGTAGCCCAAAATTATACAGCAGTTGCTACAAATTATCAATACCGCTTTTAAAGTGGGAACGCATAAATAGACTTAATTTGACAGGAGATTTTGGAGACTTGACAGGCAACAAGGAAAATTGAAAGTTAGAAGATACAGAAAGTCTGTAAGAAACAGAAAGAACTTGATTAAAAGAAAACAAATGTTGGAAATGTGGTAGAGATAATGGTACATACTACCACATTTGGTGGACTTGCAAAAAAGCAAAAGTCTTTTGGAAAAAAATACAAGAAATAATGCAAGAAGCGTTAGAAATAAAGATACCTTACACTCCAGAATTATTCTTATTGAATATTCTGAATAAAATTGGACTAAGCGATAGAAACAAACATTGGAGAATCATTTTGTATATGGTTACAGCGGCGAGAATTGTCTTTGCAAAAGAATGGAAGAATGACCAGACCCCGAAGATTGAAGATTGGATAGTTAAAGTGATGGAATATAAAGAAATGGACAATTTAACAATGCTGTTAAGAGGCAAAAACCATAATGAGAATGAAGAAGAATGGAACATAGTAGAGAAACTCCAGTTTTTGTTAGAAAATGACTAGTGGTATTGTCAGGATATTAGATATTGTGATAATGTAAATATGAATAAAATATGAATAAAATAACATAACATAGATAATACAATATAAATATCAAAAGGTGGTGAAGAACAAGATTGAGAAGGTTGACGGATTATTGAAGCAAAAACTACAATAAGCTGAATGAACATGAACATTACGGTATTAAATATTTGTGTAAAGAGAAATGGGGGGGTCCCTCACCTTTGTGGGAGGGAGGTGTCATTTGAGAAACGTTAAAATATCACAGAATGGGAACTAGAGGAGGTTAAGGAAGTCTCAATGAGGTACAGGGAGAACTTAAGAGGATGAATTTTTCAATTAAGAAATGTGGAATTGATATATGTTCTCTCGTATGTTTGGAAAACTTTATGGTAATTCAATCTTTTTTAAACCAAAAATGTTATGTTAAGACGGTTTAAATTTCATGTAATGCTTTGGAAGGATGTAATTTTAAGGATTTGTGTTTTAAATAAATAAATAAATAAATAAAAAGAATGATGCAACCAAACTCCTCCCCACTCCCCATCTATGGCCATTTCCACACTAGCCTGTTATAGCGTGATGATTCCACTTTCAACATCCTCTGGAATCCTGGGGTTTGCAGTTTTGGGAGGAGCCAGCCGGCCTCTCCAGAAACTACAAACTCCAGGATTCCAGAGGATGTTGAAAGTGGAATCATCGCGCTATAACAGGCTAGTGCGAAAATGGCCTATGACAGGACCATCTGAACATTCCTACATTTCACAGATAAAAACCAGATCAAAGTGATCCAAAGAGTGTGGTCAGGCAACAAAAGGACAAAAGTTCTTATTTGAGGAAGAATACACAAATACTATTATTTTAAGAAGAGAAACCCTGGAACATATATACCGAATTTAGGAAAGCCTTTAAAAAAAATGAGCCTACTGAAAACTCTACCCTTTCCTCACTTCTCCTTCCTGCTTATTAAAATGAGTGCAAACTACTTTTCCACTTTGAATCAATTTGCAGTAAACAGAATAAGCCAAGGGGGGGGGAAGGGAAAAGTGGGAAGAAGAGAGAGAAACCATTTTTCTTTGCAACTAGCAGCATGAGGCTCTTTCATATTACACTATTATAGCACTGTGATGCCACTGTAACTGTCAAGGCAACATTCTGTGGAACCATGCAATTTGCAATTCAGCGAGTGGCATTTAGAATTCTCAACCAGAGAGCTTTCATGTCTCCGCAAACTACAAACCTCAGGATTCAAAGGATGCTGCCATAACAGTTAAAGTGGAATGACAGCATTAGAACTGTTGAGAATGAAAGGGCCCATGGGCTGATTATGCAGGGTTCTATATTACTTGAGTAGGCGAGTACAGCAAGATATCTGCTGCAGAAGTTCACCTGCAACAAGAGAAAAGCTGCAGCCTGCAAACTGTGACACGACAAAAAGGATGGGGTTAAAAAATGCATATTTCCACTCTTTTCTCACTTATCTTTCATCATGCACCTTCAAAAACATGAATGGGGCTGATGTGATAGAGATTATCTATTCTTTCAGTGGGTGCAATCACTTCCTTTTTATTGTTGTTGTTATTGTTTGTTACTTGGTAGTGCTCATGTGCCTTGCACAGCTAATTGCTGAACAGAAAGTCAAAATGTCAAGTTTCCTTTCATTTTATCTCTGCTCTGGATAAAGGTTAAATTCCACTACTATACAGACATGGGCACCCTGCCAGAAAAAGGTAGCAACCCTAATTTTCTTTTAAGATCAAAGTATCAATTTCCCTTTCATTGTTCTACAAGTTTGTTTCACTCCTATCTGTAACAACTTGAAATTGTTTTAAAGTCTAAAGGAAAATCTGTATGGATTCATAACTTTGAACTTTTTGCATGTAATATTCCACAGTATAATTCACTTTGCCTATTATTTTCATATATGTATGTGTGTGTGTGTGTGTGTATACACACACACACACACATACATATGCATACACACACATGTATATATGGGAACTTTCCTTTAAAATATATATCTATATATATCTATATATAGATATAGATATATATCTAAATCCCCAGTGGGGTTCTGCATTTCAAAAAAAAAGGGGGAGAATGTGAATACTGAATCATAACTTTTCTCTTAGTGTAAATTAAATAAGTTCATATTAAAATGAAATCGTGTCAGGGGGCACCCCAACTTAGCTAGGAGCTGTAGAGGTGCTCCTGAAGCTGGTGCCTTTGTTGGGGAACTGGCTTTGTTGCTTGTATGTTTTCCCTCCACCTTGGGAAAACTCCATATGCAGCAGGACCCCTAGGACAAATGACATCACAGAACAAGGCACTCCTCCAATACTGTCTAGCCCACTCCCGTTCTATGAAATTCTTAAAGACAAATTCAGAAAATTGAGGGAACATATTCAGGGATAGCTGTGTGGTCCTACAGCAAAATCCAACAAAATTTCAAAATCGATTAAACAGCAATACCTCTATTGGCCAACTGAAATGCAGAAAATGTATCATGTAAGCTTTCACGATGCATTTTCTGAATTTTGGTTGGGCAAAAAAGGAATAACCGCTTTGTGGATTTTGTTGTATTTTGTTGTATATGGCCAACATGGTGACCTCTGACTACATTTCCTGGATTTAAACATACCAGATTTTCCTGCAACAGGGGAAGCTTTAACAAGAGGGAACAATGGACTGGAACTTGATTCTTTGGCCCTTTTTGCACCTTACCTTATTGCGGCTCCGGAGTGCGGAGATCGCGTGAGCAGCCTCTGCGAGAGGCTCTTGTGTCCCTGCTGCTTCGCCTCCACAGCCACTGCCAGCCAGTGAGCAGGCAGCGTGAGGGCTCCTCTTCTTCCTTCCGCAGCGCAGCCTGGATTTTTCCAGGCAGTGCTGGGACAGGAAGCATGAGCGCCGTGGCTCCGGAGGCTCTACACACACAGTAAGTCCACACAGGACCCTGGAGCGATATGCAATCATGCACCATTTTCAGCTAGAAGCTGAAAATGAAATAGTGTGCAATAGGTGCCTGCCAGCCCCGTCAGCATCACGCAATTGTGAGGACGTCATGTGGACAGCTCCTCGCAATTGCGCAACACTCCAGAGGCCGTTTCACATGGTGAATGCCATGCGAAAAGGGCCTTTGAGACTTTTACATCCAACAAAGGTGAAACTCTTTCATTGGTCCACAACTGGCAAGTTTTACCTATACAGCACCTAAAAGTTTTTCCAGATGTGACATTACAGAGTCTCGTTGAGAAGTTCAATGTTCTCTGCTTTGGAAAGTAGGAGTTAGATTCTCCTGGGACAATGACAACTGGATCTCAAGGGAAGTTATTTTTCTCTTACTAATGGAGTTAAAATTTTATTTACTGTCCTTCATCCATGGTTTTCACATGGTCAAGAAGGAGTGGCATCTGCCTCCACTGAAATCTCTCAATACCATCTTAACTGACAACAGAGTAACATCTGAGATAGAAGGTAAGCCTGTGACTCTAACATCTACAGTATTTTCTTTCTGTATAACTTTTTACATCTTGCCTGATGAAGAAACCAGTAAAGCTCTGAAAGCTTGCCTGACACATTTTCAAAGAATCTGGATACCCAGCCCAGATACTGGATGAGGGGGAGAATGTTGCTACAGTTTACATCAGTTGTCTTATATCTAGGAAATCTAAACTTATTTGGGGAGGGGGATAAACATACAAGCATGCACAGTAACTACGGAATGTAGCTTATGCTCAATACGGCCACAAATTCTTCTGATTAGTCAGTATATCTTCAGCTCTGACGTTTTCTACAACAGTATGAAGGGAAATTACTCAGACATCTGTGGACTTGCTCAGAAAGATCAGTCTTTGACATTACAGTTTGCTTTGTTAATTAGCTTATGTCACCTATAACAATTGGGCTACAATCAGGTAGGCGGACTTCTTCAGTCAAATCCTTCCTTGGGAATGATTCATTAGAGAAGTTTCATCACCTTTGACATTCTCAAAGAATCCGCTGCACAACATCCCATGTTTAGATCAGTTTGGCTTATTCTCTTGGATATAGCATATGCAAAAGAATATAAAATCTCACAAAAAATAGAAACAAAAACAGTAAACACAGAATCAAAGAACAATATAGTTAATAACGTCCAAGAGCTTTTAAAGGTGACAAAGCAGTTAGAAATAAAAACCAACCAACCAAAATTAAATACCTCTCCCAAAAGCCAGTTAGTTACTGAGAAGCCAAGCATAAATATTGGCATGTGTGGGAACAATATGATGTATGAAGATTTATAAACAGAGCACCTTAGGCATATTTCAGTAAAGCATACAAACTGGGCAGGTTTAGTTAAGACCAAATTGATTTTCATCTGCACTCTACTTAAATTATTTCTTCCTCTAGTGTCAATAAGCATGTCAAAAGCCAAAGATATGACCACCCACACAGTAGCAACAACAACAACAACAACAAAACGTCAATACTACAATTGAACATACAATGGAGGCAATAATATGGAATGATTACTATTGCTACTCGATACATCTATTTCCATCTTGACAGGTATTTGCTGTTTGGATTTTTGCCCTGTATTATATTGGTCAGATCTAAAGACCAAAGTTGACCAGATTAGAGAAGGGCTCTGGCAACATATCTGTTCAGGTGACCCTATCCCACTTTCAGCATTCAAACAGTTGCTTATAATTAACAGAATCTAAGCTATGTGAGTCAGTACATATTCAGTCATCCCTGATGTGGGAAGCCACTAGTTTGAAGCAACTGTAGACTTAGGCAGGACTTGGTGAAACTGCTCCTACAATCATTCAAACAGTCCTATTAATTAACAGAGTCTGAGCTATGTGACTCAGTACATATAGAGTCACCCTTGATATAGGAATCCATTAGATTGAAGGAACTGTATGCTTAGGCATTTCATAAAGAAACAAGCAAAACAAATTGCTAAGCAATTGATCAGTGTCTTTTTAAACCATGACAACAAAAGACTGTAACAACATGTAAGCAGAACTATATTGAGAATAACCATAGTTTTATTTTTCAAGAATTCCAGTCATTTATTTCAGTGTGATTTCCTATTTTATTAGTCATTCCTCTTGTCAAGATATTTTTTCAAGAAAAACCTTATAGAAAAATAAGCTCAGATATTTAATTGCTGGAAAATTAAAACAGGCACACTTATTCGAGTCCTGGCCTCACCTTGAACCTACCATGTTTGATCAGGGTCTCCTGAACTTCTGAAGTTGCATCACTTCGGAGAGGGGACAGTGTTTTTGAAACCCACAGTTAACAATCACAAACTGAACCAGTCTGAGATTGGAAAATGACAATATATACATCCACATTAACTATAAACATATGCACATCTACACACACACAACATAGTAGGTAAGAAAAATGACTCACATCACTGTTATCACCTGTCAGTTTGAGGCAAATGCCAGAACATCTCGCATTCATTACATTTGCAAAGGAAGGGGTAGACGTCCAAACTTGTTTTCACCTTTTTCATCATGATTTTATGATAGCATCTATTCCATACAGAAAAAGCAGTAGGAAGCAACAGAATCTGCAGCAAGTGATTCTAGAAAAAGAACAGCTTTTGTAGGCCCATGCCTGTCTTTATTAAGCTGACTGGCTTTTCAGAGCACTAAGCTCTCTTCTATTGGTTTTCAGAGATTAAAGCTTTAAAAACCTTACAAATTGGAACACATAAAAATGTGACAGCAAAACTTATCTCCTATAAATTGTCTGCAATACTGCTTAAAATGTTTAACCCTTTTGATCCAGAGTTTTCAAAATTCACCAGAAATTGTTCTTTTTAGCTTTAAAATCTGGGGAGTATTACCAACTCTAAGAAAGCTGATACATCCAGTTTTGAAACACCACAAAACTTCTTACATTATTTTGTTTTAGTCCTGCCAGGTATTTTAGACTAAGCAACTTCTGTGTCAAGGGAACCCTTGGTGAGTCAGATAAAAGTTTCCAGTTGTCCAGACTTTCCTAACCTGGTGACCTCCAGAAATTTTGGATGGCTAGTTCCAGCATGGCAAATGATAAAGAGTTCTGGAAGTTGTGATCCAAAACATTTGGAGAGCTTTAGGTTTGGGAAGCAGACCATGAGATAATATGTCATCCTATTTTACACTGATGAAACAGATGCCAAATGCCTCTGGGAAGCCAATGGCAGCTCATGAAGACATACACTGAAGATGTCTAAATGATGCAGTTACCAGACATCTACTGAAAAAGGATAATTGTTGGATAAGGTACTGGTGCATGTGGCGGCATCTCAGTTCCAGGAATTTCTAGATGAGATGGATTTCTGCCTAGATCTAGAAAGGGATCTAGATGATCTCTTTCAGTTTAGCTTTAGTTATTGGACATATACAACTTTGGTCAGTTTGGTGGATGGCCTACACTGGACAGGGGAAGTGAATTCTTGTTGTTGTAGTGTCCACCATGGTGTCCTTCTAGGCTGCCTCACTGTATGGAACTTCAAAGCCTTTTCCATTCCTTTCTGAAGTAATGAGCCCAAATGGTGGTGTTGAGGGAATTCCTGTTTGACTCCTTGGCCATTGGCCTGTAAAGTTCCTCAGGGTTCTTTTTCATCCCCCATGCTATGGATCATATGCATGAAACCACTGCAAGAGTTTATACATAGTTTAGGAATTGGAATTTGATATCACTGGTAGTGATAGATGACAGCTCAGAGGTGGATGAGCAATTGAGTGTGCCAGAGCCAGAGCCAGTGATAGAACAGACTGCCTTTCCAACACCCTCATCAGCTGAAAGACAAGCTGAGATGCAGTTGCTGCAGCCCATGGCAGAGGGAGAAGGGGTCAACAGTGATTTAGGCACCTTTGCCCCCCAGCACCCAATCATGGAGGAGACAAAAGAGAGCAGCCCAGAGGGAAGTTTCTTGGGTGAAATTAAGAAAACAAAACAATGAGTAAGACCTGTCCTCCTTGGCTATATAAGTCAGTCACCGTGGCTTGCTGTTTGCTTGTAACAAATTACTACTCAAGTTCCCACAACCCTTGTATTCCAGCTTTCTAGACTTTCAGTATTCTTGACTTTTGGAATTGACCTTGATCCCACCGTCTCCTTCTTTTGGGCATATACTATCATTTCCCTTCCCTTGCTGGCAGTTAAGCATGGGCTGGGAGTTGAACTCTGATACTAGTATGCTGATAACACTTCTCCTTTCCAGCTAATTCCAAGGAAGCAATTTTGGTTTAAACCAATATTCGTTATCAATAATGGAATGGATGAGGGCAAACAAACTTAAGCTTAATCCAGGCAAGAAAGAGGTGCTCCTGACCTGTCAAAAGACAGATCAGGGGATCAGGACAATGGTTCACAGTTTTAATCTACTCTTTGATTCAGTCTAGATTTAGCCATGGCATTTAGCCAAGAATTTCATGATGGTAAGACCACTCATCAGTGGAATACACTGCCTTGGAGTGTGGTAAAGTCTTCTTCTTTGGAATTTTTAAACAGAGGTTGGGTGGCCATATGCCAGGAATGCTTTGAACAGTGTATTCCTACATGGCAAGGGGTTAGACTCAATGGTCCTTGTGGTCTCTTCCCACTCTACAATTCTATGATTCTATGAAACAGGAAATACAATGGCATAGACAGAGCAGGGTTAAAAATTGTATCAGTATATGTCACTAACAGGATGCTGCCCATGATTATCCTGCATTACTTCTTTCTCTACGTAGCTCAGATATGTTGTAATCTGAGAGAGCAATTATCACAGATAATGGTGCTGATCAGGGCTTCTGTAATTAAGAAGATTAAAGATATAAGGGTCGGTAATGTTCTGCATTGTGGGGAGAATGTATAAGATGTTCCCTTCTTAAGAAAGTCATTTTTCAAATGAGGAGAGCAGCAGAAACAGCAAAACAGGCAAGGGAGGGCTTGCATATTCTCCCCCCTCATGTGTTTAATTCACAAATGAAGTGAATTTAACTTTACTGAAACATAGTTGCTGGATGCATTTCATGAAACTCAAAAGAAGCACACTGCTCCTTGTATGTGCTTTGAGAGATGAGAGGTGGACAACAGAGTTCTTTGTTTCATCTGAATTTGTTTATACAATTCTGCTTCATATTACAGAAGGCAAATCTGAATCTGAACAGCCAGCAAAATTATTGGATTTCTCTTATTGTCAAAGATAACGGTAGAAAGTGCATACATAATTTTATCTTTTTGTTTCCCTACCATATCAATTAACCTAACTTTATTGTTAAACCTGCTTTCAGGTTTAGAAAATTGGAAAGGACAATCTTCTGAACCAGTAAAAACATTTATAAAAACATGTTTAAAACTTTGCAACAATGCAATTATCATATAGCCTTAGAAATCTGAGATCTTCAGAGGAGACCCTGTTGCGTGTCATGCCATGTTAGGTTGGTGGGTACACTTTTTTTGTAGCAGCACCTCCACTGTGAAACTCCCTACCCAATCAAGTTGTGTGGGCCCCATTTCTATTAAGTTTCCAGTGGGGCAGCCAAACAGTGCTGTTCTGCATGGCATTCAGTGTTTCAGATTATTGTTTGTTTCAAAACTGGATTCTAGTGGAGGAAGAAAAAAGACGAAAAAAGAAAGGCACTGGAAAGAAGGTTGAAAGCAATAGAAGAAGAGAACAGAAAGAATCCGGGTAATGAAAAATGGAGAAAAGAATTCAGGAAGACCTAATTAGAGTTGCAAAGGGAAAATTTGGATGATATGGAAAAGAAATTAAGAATGTTGAAGCAAAGAGAATTTGAAAGTGCGAATAAACCTGGGAAATGGATGACATATAAACTGAGGAAAAGAAGGGAAAGAAATTTGATATTACAAGTTAAAACTGATAAAGAACTGTCTACTGATCCGAGAACTATAACGAATACTTTTTATAAGTATTACAAAAGTTTATATTGCAAAAATGGGGGAAGTAACAGGGAGAAGAAGATACGAGATTTTCTAAAGAAACAAGATATTCTACAGTTGTCAGAAGAGGAAAAGAAGAGTCTAAATGCGAATATTTCATGTATGGAGATTACGGAGGCAATAAAGAAAATAAAGGTGGGGAAAGCTTCGGGACCAGACGGATTTTCTGGGCTGTATTACAAGGAATTACAGGATGTATTATCAGAACCAATGCGGAAGATGTACAATGAAATTTTGATTAATGGGAAACCAGATTCGTGGAAGGATGCAAATATAACGTTGATATTGAAAGAGGGGAAAGATCCAGCGGAACCATCCAGTTATAGACCAATATCGTTGTTGAATATAGATTATAAGATATTTGCTAATATAATTGCGGAGAGGCTTAAAAGGATCTTACAAAAAATAATTCATCAAGATCAGAATGGCTTTTTACCAAAGAGATATATCAGAGATAATACAAGAACACTTATTAATATCTTGGAATATTATGAGAAACATAACGAAAAGAAATGTGCAATGATTTTTGTCGATGCCGAAAAGGCTTTTGATAATGTGGATAATGTCTTTATGTTGGAGCTGTTGGAGAAGATGAACTGCGGTGATAATTTTATAACATGGATAAGATCTATATATTCCAGTTGTTGGGCACAATTACTGATTAATGGAGAAAAGAGTGATCCATAGAAATAAATAAAGGAACACGGCAGGTGTGTCCTCTATCTCCATTATTATTCATAATGGTGCTTGAAGTACTTCTCAGGAAAATAAGAACGGAAGAGATTATAAGAGGTCCTAAAATTAAAAGAGAAGAGTTTAAATTAAAGGCTTATGCTGATGATCTTGTCATTTTTTTGGAAGACCCAGAGATGACTATTGAGAAATTGTTAGATATTTGTCATGAATTTGGCGAGGTGGCGGGATTTAAAATTAACAGAGAAAAAACAAAGATCCTGACTAAAAATATGAGGAAAGAAGAAATAGCAAAATTAGAGTTGAAAACGGGATTTAAAGCGGAAAAGAAGATTAAGTACTTGGGATTATTATCATAAAGCAAAATAATAAACTTTTTGAAAATAATTATATAACAAAATGGACGGAAATAAAGAAAGAGCTTCAGATGTGGCGGAAATTAAGATTATCTTTAACAGGAAGAATTGCAGCAATTAAAATGATGGTGTTACCGAAAATGAATTACTTATTTCAAAATTTACCAATTATAACGAATTTGAAATGTTTTCAGGAATGGAAAAAAGATATTACTTCTTTTATATGGGAAGATAAAAAACCTAGAATTAATTGGAAAACTTTGATTGATAGAGAGAGAGAGGAGGCTTTGGACTCCTTGACTTGAAGTCATATTACATAGCTAATGGTATGGTGTGGTTGAGAGACTGGATGGAGTTAAAGAATGAGCGATTGCTCAAACTTGAGGGAGTTGACTTACGTTTTGGATGGCATGCCTATTTATGGTACCAAAAGACGAAAATTGATAAGGGCTTCCTGAATCATTATATTAGAAAAGCTTTGTTTCAGATTTGGAGAATATGGAAAAATAAATTGTATATGAAGATTCCTAGTTGGGTGTCACCACAAGAGGCATTTCATGGAAAATGGAAAGACCCATCAGAAAAATGGATAAGATATGCAGATCTGATAGTTAAAGATACAAGTGGACAGCGTATAAAGACGAGAGAAGAACTAGAACAAGAAGGATGGGTCTTTCAATGGTTCCCATATATGCAATTAAAGGAAAGAGCGAAAATGGACTTTAAAACTAGAAGGGATAGAAATTGCGACTCAGTTAAATGAATGGGAGAAAGTGATATTTGAAAAAAGAGAACATATGACTTCATATATGTATAAATTTATTCTTGATCGTGAATTAAAGGGGAGACAGTGAAAGAGACAATGATTAAATGGGCCCAAAACATAGGACATCAAATTGAGTTGGAAAATTGGGAAAGAAGTTGGAAATTGACTAATAAGTTTACATTAGCACAAAATTTAAAAGAAAATTATATTAAAATGTTACACAGATGGTATTTGGACCCGCTCAAACTTAGTAAGATGTACGCATTAAAAGAGGAAAAAGTGTTGGAAATGTAAACAAGAAGATGGGTCTTTCTATCATATGTGGTGGACATGCCCAGAGGTCATAAGATATTGGAAAAGAATACATAGAATAATGACAGATATTCTCCAAATTGAGCTCCCTTTAACTCCAGAACTTTGCTTACTGAATATGACGCATCAAATTGAGAAGAAAAATAGACAATATGAGACACTTATATTATATATGATCACTGCCGCAAGAGTGCTTCTCGCAAATTATTGGAAAAGAGAGGCTTTACCGACAATCGAGGAATGGTTGGATAAACTGCAGGAATATGTTGGATTAGAGGATTTGACAGCTAGAATGAAACATGAGAGAAAAGAAAAGGGAAGGAAAAATTTGAATATAATCAAGGAATATATTGAGAAATATTATTCAAATTGATGTTCATGGATAATTGAATAAGAGGTTAATATAACAGTAATAATAAATTTAGTATTTTTGAGTAAGTAATTCGGTTAGAAGAGACCAGTCAACAAAGAGATTTGGGAATTATGGAGACTGCAAAGTAAATGGTCAGTGTAAATAGAGCAAATCAGAGTAGAGGGGAAGTGATTGTGAGAGGGAAGTAAATATGTTTGCAATATTTTTATCTTTTTTTATTAATACTGTTGTAAAATAAGGAAAATTGATTATGTCAATGTGAAGAAGGATTTGAAATATACTGTTTTTTTTGTTTTTAATAAAAAGTATAGACAAAAAAAAACTGGATTCTAGAATTGCTTTGAGACTGCTTTTAGGAGTTTTTAAATAGTATTTTAATGTATTTTAACATGTTTCTATCTTTGCATTGCTTTAACTGGTTTTTATTTGTTCACTACCTTGGGAGCCCTTGTGGCTGAAAAGTAATACAGAAATATTCAAAATAAATAAAATTTACAAATTAGATAGTTTACTTTGGTGGAAGAGAACATTTAAAAATCAAAGCAGACCTACTGTCATCACCACATAAAATATTCAAATGTTTCAGGAATATGATTATATATAATTATATTATATCACGTAGATATAATATGTGTGTGTGTGTGTGTGTGTGTGTCTAATATATGAAAGTCAAAGTTTCTGAGTTTGGCTGTGTCAGCTGAAGACCTGACCTCATATGATTCGCTGTGTCAGGAAAAGACCTCATATGACTGGCTGCATGAGAAGATTCTGTGGAATCCTGGGGTTTGCGGATTAGGGAGGGGCCTTAAGAATTCTCAGCCAGAGAGCTCTTGGGCCGGGCCAGCTGCTATGAATATGAGGCCTAGCAGCAAGGAGGAAGACAGTGTATTCCCTCACGAACACAACCTCTGTATGTTAATAACTCTGAATACAGATTGGATTGGGGAATATGGGAAAAACTGGACAGTTTGGGGAATTAGAGACACAGGATCTCAAATCTTTCTAACAAATATTACCTATGAGAACATAAAATCCCTGGCAACGCTGAGTATATATGCGAGTGTGTGTTTGTGTGTATAGATGATATATAGATATATAGATACACACACACACACACACATACATACATAATACACACACACCCCATTCCTTAACTGTAACTCTTTAACTCAATATATTTTATGTTACAAGCTAAAATATAACTATACAATAAAATGCACCAACAATATGTCAAGAGGCAGTTAAAGTCTAACATAAACGAATAGAAAACTGAAAAGACCAGACAAACCAAAGTTTATGTCTGGGACTAAAAGTTATGCATGTCTTTCTAGAAAGAAACTGATGTAAATGGGGTGCTGGAACAGAAAGGACCTGCCTAGATCAATGGCAAGGAGCAGATATGTAGTCACATTCTTTTCAATCCTCAGTGAGAAAGTCAAGCCACCCTATGGGGGGGGGAAATATCTAACACTGTGTAATTTGACTCCCGTGCAAGACCAGGGCTTTTTTCAGCAGCACCCATAATGACAAAATACTGGACAGGTTCTTGCATGTACTCTTTAATTACCATGAATAACTTAACCATAACTACTGAACAGCATGCTGCATACTAGAAAGTACTACTTATGGCCACAAGACTGATTTCAAGAATTTCATATGATTATGATAGTTTCATCACTTGAAAATGACAACATGGGACAGATGGCAAAGGCATAAAAGCCTATTCAAGGATTCTCTCCCGTTCTAATCCAAGTGCTGAGAAGAAGAACAGGCTCCTCACCATCTAAGCATTCTGGAACTGGAAAACCTGATCTGGGAGTCTTGTTCTTTGAAATAAGGTACCATGGGGGAAGTCAACAAATGTATAACAGGCTCCCTACTTCATAGCCTCCCCTTCCAACATGTGGAGATGGTGAATAATCCACCTCTCATCATTCATACATTGATTTCTCAACATTTGCTAAGCTCTGAAATTATATGATATTCACTTTCAGCTCCAACAGAGCTTCAGCAATATAAATATTATTACTCTACAGAGATCTGAACCAGAACAATGAGATTTATATCTCAGACCTTGCCAAAAAGTTATATATTATGTGAACACTGGAAGTTATCTAAGCTAATATCTCTTCCTAGAGATGGGCAAATCCTTGGGGGGAAATTAAAGAACATTTATACTTCCAATATTGTATTTTCAAAATGGGCTGCCAGCTTTTCCATTCTTTACTGACATACGAAAATACTTTTACTGGGCAATTGGTCTGAAGATGGTGTGTGCGCATTTGTGTGTGTGTGTGCATGTAATATATATCTGTAAAGGAATGTGTAAGTTTTGTTCATAAGTTTCTGACTAACGTATCAGTCTTAATTAGAATTAAAAATAATAAATTATTGTGGAAGGGAATGTATATACATAAGTACAAACTTAGAATGGATTGTGTATCTATATGTAGGTATGTGATTAAGTTACTGTCAAAATAAATTTTAACATGGATTGAATCATTCTCACTCCATTTAGATGAACTCAGCCCCAAATTGTGAATAATTATTAGGTTTGGTTAACAGTGAGCAACTGTGGTTGGGATCTAACCATGTGCTTCTTCTGGATTCTGCTCCTTCTGCCAATGGATTTGGGACTTTCTCCCCTCCCCTCCCTCCCTTCCTCCTCTTCGTCTTCTTCGTCTTCTTCTTCTTCTTCTTCTGTTTCCTTCTTATGGCCTAAAATCAGCTCCAGAGGGCTGGGCACTACCATCATGCCTTTTGTGTGTGTGTGTGTGTCCTTTAGAGAACTATGGAGGAGGGAAAAGGAATAAGAAGGAAGCCCTACATCTTCTGTTCAAAGCAGCAGAATTAAAAGATGACTTTCACTCTTCAATCCTGGCCAATATGTAATGCACAACTTCATGAATATTTCCATAGGTCTGTTGTTGTTGTTTATGTAGATTTGTGAGAAACAAACTGCAATCTGAAAAAGACATATATTGGAGACTTCCATGTTACTTATTTTTCCTTTATCATACTAATTCTAGAAAACACATGACTACCTTCCTTTAATGCATCTTTGCTGGTCCTGGCAGTGGGGAGCAGCAGCAATCTAAATACTGTGGGGCATCCATTTCAATTGCTTATCATGTCTCTGAGCAATGAAGGTCAAAATGGTGACTAGAAACATCAGCTGTTCAGAGGTGGTTTTCTTTTTAAAGTGGGGGCCAAATATGGGTATGAAGAGTGAGCTCAAGAGCCCTGGCCACTGCCAACATTGCCACTTGCTAACATAGGCTCCAACCACACTGGTGCGTGATCCTCTGTTCTACATGCAGGCTTCAACTTCCTATTGATTACAGTATCTCACTGCACTGACATTGTTATTACATGGTAAAATCTAGCCCTGTGCAGTCTATGGTGGTGAGACAATGATCTCCTGAAGCTGAAATGACCAGGAATGTTGTGAACAGAGAGATGGAAACTGCACTCCAGTGATGGGAAGATGATGTTACTGCACTTTCAGATATTGTATACACATGACCAAAGTTTATCAAGAATTATGAGGTTCACCTTTCCTATGAAAGAAATGATATATTCCTGTCAGGGCAGCCGAATAGGAGCTGTGGAATTTTATCTAGTACCAGTACTACACAGAGGCTGGTCAATCACCTGTGGCAGATACCTATAGCTTTGGCATCATTTTTCAGTATGAGGTGGTAGTACTGTTGATCACCTTAGAAACTTTCAAAATGACCGACAATTCCTGAGCATTGATGAATTTAAATGTCAGTTTAGGAACTAAACTGGCTCATGCAAGTGAGAGTTCAAGGGCCTCAAGAGGGGACACGCAGTGGCGGAGCCTGGAGTATGTGGAGGGGGGCAGGGCTGCAGTGCAAGGGGCATGGCCACTGTGTGTGGAGTCATGGCCATGGTGCATAGCGGTGTGGCTACAGTGTGTAGGAGCATGGCCACAATACGTGGGGTGGTGCGGGCAGGGTGTGCAGGGACATGGCTACAGGCCAGGATGCCCCAAAACATTGCCACCTGGGGCAAACCACCACCACCCCGCCCCTGTCCCTATGCGACTGAGTACACCTACACTGGTTAAGGGAACAATGCTCAGCTGATTGCTTGTCGCCTGGGATTAAGGACAATTCACTGATTAGCTATGGCAGCCCAGTTACTTGTTTTAGACAACCCACATTGACACCCATTTTCAGACTGAAAGAACTATTAATAACTGTGGTCTTAGTTTAATCCAGATGCTGGTGCCTTGTCTCTATTTCTTTTCCACTTTGCAGCACTAGTGAAGATAGTCACTACAGATACACTATACACTATAAATACACTATAGTGTATTTATGCCTATAGTCTGACTACCATTTCTTGTGGCACCAACCAAGTGCCTTGGTATGTTTATTATTCCTTTGTTTATATATTTGAACATCTGACTAGTGAACCTTTGAAAATACTAAATTTCAATGTCCAACTAAAAGCTTGTTCTTTTAGCTCACCTTTCTAGTTTATAAAACACATACATCTCTATATTTGTGGACCTATTGATTTACAGAGTGTCTGGTTTTAATTAAAATGGCATTTCTGTAATAATATTAATCCTGATATTTCCCAATTCATCTTCCTCTGGAGTGGTCTGTGAAAACAGAACGGCCATCTAGAAATCAATAGCAGATCACTTATCACATCCTTTGCTTTCATGGAGAAGCAAGACAGAAAGGTGAAAATGAAACCTTATTTAATCAATATCATAATTAAATACAAGAACCAGTATGTCAAATAGATGCTACATGAGTGTAAACTCCTGTTTGCTTTGTATTTGCAGCCACTAGTCTTATTCGGGCTGTGACAGCAAAATTGTGTTTGCCAGTATCATCCACTTCATTGACCTGGCCCTTCCTCACATGAAAAAGAACATTTAAAAAATGAATAAATCTGCAAGGCTACATAATTACCTGAAATATTGAATCAGTTTGTAATATTTGTTTTCCTGTAGTTCTCTTTCATTTTGCAAGAACATATTAGTATGTGATAAATATATGTATCAGAACTACCTGAAGTTGTCAGTCTGAGTAGAAGCAAGCACCTACAGATTAGTTCAGGTATTTCTTAAGGCAAAATACTCCCACCACAAAAGCTAATAGAACTAAACCCTAATTGAGCCAAAGCCTGGTGGGAACTTCAGTTTTAGAAAGGAAGAGAGGTGAGTGCCAAGACTGATGTCTTTTCTATTAAAAAAAAAAAAGCAAACATAATGGAGGAGAACACAAAACAGGATGCATGACAGATCAGTCTTTCTTCCAATCCTTTGACATGTTTTATGAGACGTTTCCCTATTACTATGGATGGATCATAATGGATAGAAGTTTCTGAATGCTAAAATATGTCAGCTTTTTCTTTTTCACTTCAGATCACTATATTGCTCTTTAGTGGAAATAGGTAGGGATTTGATTTTTGATTTTTGTTTTATCCAAGACTTATTGCAAGAAGAAACACGCTTTGCCTGGAGAATTCACATATTGCAAAGACTTGCACAGCATTTGGAGGAAACAAAATATGTACAAAATAGAACTGCAGTTTTTCATCCTTGTATTTGAAAAACGTAAACATTCAACTATTTTGTTTTCATACGTGAGGAAGAAAATTTTCAGGGTCCCAAATGCACCTGTATGAATGGAACAAATACTGCCACAATATTAGTTTCTCGTTATATGAATTGGTAATGCAGTTATGCAAGAGCTCCTTCTAAGATTAGTTTGCCACTGTTATCATACAAAATGGTTTCAGCTACTGGCAAAGGAATTTCATTGATGGGAAGACTGTGGTCCTCATCCTTAATAATATATAATCTCCCCTTCAAAGACCCATTTCAATCAAAAAATGTTATCTGATCCACTTTTAAGCAATGCACCATAAAAAGATTAATTCTAAATTAACCTACATTAAATCTATGCTAAATTAATCTACTAAATTCTAAATTCATACTCTCACACATGCTCTTCACTTAAGCATTGTGAAGCTGGAACCAGTATTTCTCAATAGGAAGCTCACTTGTTTTAAACAGGTACTCAGTTATACTGTAACCTTGACTGTGAGATCCAAATTTTATACTCAATACACTCTTGCTCTTGTAAAGGTACCTTCTAAATGAGAAAGCCACATATTTTACAAATCTAATATTTGATTCTCCAATCTGATGCTACCTTAACCAAAATTCATGGTTCACCATGGCTGTTATGGCTAATTCATTTAGTCTGCAAATCTCCATTTTGAGACTGGACCCAAAACACAGATTTCGTGGCCAAAACATCTGGCTTAATTTTTGCATCCTTCTATTTTTTTCCTCACAATCCCCTACTTTTTGCACTGGATAACCAGATAAAGAATTCTTATGGATTCTTTTATGACATTTTCTTTGGTCCTAAAACAGATATTGTCCAACTGTGAATTTAGAATACTTAGTAGATTGGCATTTAATGGTTCAACACATGACTCTAAATTTAATATATTAGCAAATACTATTGAAAACTACTGTGTAAATAGGATAGTGAAAGTCCTTCCCTGTAGTGGCTTATTTGGAAAGTAAAATTCAAACATTTCTTAAGCTTATCTTCAATTTTGTACAGAGCTGTCAGTTACTATTTCTAAAATAAGGTATATCCATTATTTTCGGTATACCTATTGTCTGCCTCCCAAGGAAGATGCATAGTCAAGATCACTTAATGTTCACCCCCTCCTCCATTAACACACAATGTTTCTTTTGTTGGTCTATAGTAATGGAGAAAGCCTGGATCCATAGGATCAAGGACCTTAGCACATACAGGAAACACTTTGTTTGGCCACTTAAAAAAAATAATCAAGAAGAAAGTGGCTTCAATGCCCCTGCCTTATGAAGCTGTCCAAGACTCTACCTGTTGCAAACAGTCTGTGGAAACTGGTTCTTCATAAGATCAGAGACTGTTAAGAAAATATCATCCTACTCTTATGACTTTCACAGCAACTTGATCTATAAATATCAACAGTGAGACAGAATGGAGGTAAGCTTCATCACTAGTTATAACACAGTTATAGGGGAAGTGAGAAATGGTGATAGAGGGATTTGTAAACTGTAGTCAACTGATACATGAAGATCACATTGAGTATTGCTCATGGGATGGGATGAGCAACATTCTGGCAAAGCACAACCATCAAACTGAATGTTTGGCCAGGTGGGAACAGCTCTGGTATGGGGCACACCACCACAACCATACTTTGGAGGAAGCTACTCTTGTCTTATAGGCCCTTTCCGCACATGGAGGGGAAAACGGGGGAAAATGCTCTAAAACAGAGCTTACCGGTAGCTGGGTAAGTCCATCGCCATGTGGAGCAGCGCGATCTCGCTGTTCCGCAGTCCTCCAGCGTCCAAAATGGTGGCCTCGGCATCCAAAATGGCGGCTTCTGGCTGGCGGATGCTCTCCACCAACCGGAGAAGCTCGCCAGCCTAAAACTCACCCCCGGCAGATCTGCAGGCGTGCACTAATGCACGCCTGCAAATCTGCACCGGAGCGCGGCGACGGAGCTGCACGGGGCTGCACGCTCTGTGCTTTTTAAAAACCTCTGAAAAGAGGTTTTTAAAAAAACATGCCGCGCCACCAGTTCCAGTCACTTCGGAGTGGATTGAGGTATGGAACTATGAAAAATAGTCCGCCCCAATCCACTCCATGGTGCAGAAGACCTCCGTCGGAGGTCACTCTGCACCGTTTTAATACCCTGGTGTGGAAAGGGCCATAGTTTCATTGATTGTAACTGAAAGTCCAGTAGTACTGTATTTATTGTTCTTAGATGCATGCTCGGAAATATCTAAGATATATATGTCTGTGAACAGGGCCTAAGTCCAATAAGTCAACAGAAGTACTGACTTTTGTAAGCAGTGAATCATATCTGTAAATTCAATTTAGGTTCCTATTCTTTGCTAATGCTTTGCTTCTTATGCTAATAACCATTCAGTATTGACAAGAAAAAGCAAAATAAAATTCTTGTCCAAACAACCTCAAAAGTGCCAACCCACACTAATTGACCTTCCATATAAGTTCATTACCTCCAAATCTAATCAAATCCTAGGACATCTAGTACTTAACTTGCCAAGATTAAGAACTCTGCATTCATGACTATTTTTGAATGAACAGAGAGGTATAAACAGGCACTTGTTCATTCCAAATGATTTAATGAATGTTATCACTTCCAAACAGAATATCTTTATTCACACCTTCTGATTTATTTCATTTTTGTTTGGAAATCAATCTGCAGAATGAACCATTGACTGCCTTCTCTGTCTTCTCTTTCTTTTGTGCATTTTGAAAGAAGCAAAAACTGGATCTTTGCCTTCTGCTTTACAGAACGCAGGCTTAGAGATTATTAGCTAGGCAATGTTCCCACACAAGAGACCTTTACTCAAAGGATATCTAACTAATTTCTAAGACTCCAACTTTGTTTGAATTTATACAGTTGGAGCAACTGCTCATTATAGAACATTTTAAATGCACAAATGTATTTTCAAAATCAAAGTCCACAGAAATGTTGACCACAAAAAAAATATAATTCATTGTATTGTCCCTCAAAGGTACACACACAGCTGAATGGAGAATGCTTTGAAAATAGTTTCCATATGTGTTTGTGTGTGTGTGTGTGTGTGTGTGTGTGTGTGTGTACACACACACACACACACACACACCAGTATATTCCTTAAGAATAAATATACAAATACAATCTATTATGGGCATGTTTCATGTGAGTTCTTAAAACTTGCATCCAAATATTCATACTTCTGAAAGTTCACATGTTAGTTTCTTTCCACAAAGCACAAACCAATGGAACACTGAGATTTCAAATAACTAGCAGCCATGTTGGTCTGTTTTATTCAACAGTATCTTGTTAACTGAATTTAAGAGGCAAATCTTACATGGTAGGAATAGATCCATGCATTTCAATGGTGACACAGAAAATTGAGTTCAGCCACAGTGTAAGGAAAGTTAACATATTCAGGCGAAGGAAACTGAATCTCTACCTTTCTTGTGGCTTACTACTCAAGTAAGCCATCCCCAGGTGCTTTTCTCTCAACCATGCTCATTTCTAGTAAGAAAAAACTCTTTTGGAAAAGCACCTGATCCCAGGAACACTCCAGGGAAAGCATTCTGCAGGGAAAAGATTCTCCTATGTGTTCCTTTTACTATTCAAATTCAATCCAAACTCCCGATAGTAGCAGATCTGAATTTCGATAGAGGGGTCTACCACTGCTGATTCTCTTTGACCCCTACAGTACAGTGACAACCAACACAAATCATTTCATTAAGGGCTGGCTGAGTATACCATTGTATTTTTACCTATTTATGTTCTGGAGTTTTTACATTCCATAAATAACCTTTTAATCTGCCTATAACATAACAAAGTAAGCTTGGCTTTGCTATGCATAAGTCAATTACAATTGCAGTAGTTAAAGCTGGGACAGAGGCTTAAAACTAACACTTGCTAACATTTTGAACACAACTGGGGGAAGGTGCCTTGATCACATGGACGGTAAAATACAACTTAGAATCCTCAGAGATCCACAGACTTGATACGAAACTGGAAGGCTGTATAACTGATCAGATAGATACTCTGTCCAGCAGAATTTTTTTTTTTTTTTAAAGAAATGTCATTTGAGAAGTTGTAGCAGGCTAAAAAGGGGTTGGAAGGAAGCAACACTCAGAGCTAGAAAGACACATTCCCTGTTGTTTCAAAGAACTCTGCTGGAAGCAGACCAGGAAATCAGAGCTGTGGTTGAGGAAAGCAGGAAGCAAGGCTGTGAGGCTCTGCTGAAGCTTTAAAGAAGAAGCAGAGCCCAATACTACAGGTTTCAAGCAGTGATCTGATCTAAGGAATTTCAACAATTCTTTCTTGATACAACTGAACTACCCTAGAAACCAGAGGAAGCAGCAGCAACTCAAGACAGAGGAAGGCTTATGTATACACCTTTTATCCCTTGATTGTCTAGAACAGTTAGGGACATCTGATCAGATGAAAAACGATATTCAGAGAGAAGATTATCTTACGTATTTTGAACTGTAACAAACCAAAGTTAAATTAAGCAAATTTGGGCAATTTATTATTTGAGGAGTATTATTTGAATATAATTTTGTACTCTGTGTTAGTTTTGTATGTATTCGGTCAATAGATCGCCTATATATTGTCTGAATTAATTTTGAAAATACATGAACATTTTGATTTATTTTTATCCATGACCTTCTTCAATATATGTATTTGGCATGCAACTTTCTATGCATTCAATTTTCCTTTGTATGCATAGTTTTTTGAGAATATGTATGTAGTTTTTTGAGAAGAGAACTGCATTGCAGTAACCCCAAAGAAAATGTTTTCTGATCTTAAATACTGGCCCAGGAAGTGCAAATAGGTCAGTTTGCTTTTGAATTAGGTTGGGACACTTTAGACCTCCAGAGTCTTGTGATCTTTGAGGGAGGGCTTTTTCTCCATCCCACCACCCTCCCAATGTCATCTGCTGAGGAAACAGGACAGAGTCTTCTCTGGGGAGCTGCTCCGAGGCTGTGGGACTCCCTCCTGAAGAAGTGTCAGTTGGCCACCTCCTTGCCCTCTATTAGCGGGAAGCCAGAAGCTGTCTTTTTAAAACAGGCCTTCTGCCTTTAATCTCATTGTGGTAGAAGGATGTGCAATGGCCATGCTGCTTTAATATGCAGAATGTGTTTTATGTGTTACTGTTTTTAAATTGACATTTTTAAAAATTAATTTGATTGATTGTTCAGTGCTGTTCTAAATTTTGTATCATGTATTGTTTTAGCTAGAGATCCGGGCTGGTGTAGCAGTTTGAACCTTGGACTGCAACTCTGGAGACAAGGATTCAAATCCCTGCTTTTCTTTGGTGACTTTGGGCAAGTCACATAGAGGAAGGCAAACACCCTCTGAACAAATCATGCCAAGAAAGCCCTACAAAAGGATAACCTTACGGTTGGCAGAAGTTGGAAACAAATTCAAGGAATATAACAACAACAGCAACAACAACAACAACATTGTTTTAGCTGTTTAGCTATTTAGTTTTCTGTTTAGCCATTTAATATACTGTTACCCACTTCAAGTCCCACTTTGGGAGAAAGGCAAGATATAAATCAAATGAATAAATAATAAATAAAACATCTTTTTTTGCAGAATTGTTGCAGAACTAGACTTACAGTGTAGGCATTCAGGGGGACTGTCATCTACATAGTTATAAACAATGCCCCCAGGTTTCAGTCACTTGCCATATATCATTAATTTAAAAAGCTGCAAGAACAATAAGAATTTAAAAAAAAGGCCCAATGAATTGGAACACTACTTTTTGACACAGATGTTCGTTCCTGTTGCTGTTAACATAAAATACTGGGACAATATATAAAACTTCCATAATATTTTCTGGAAAACTTTAATGAAAAAAAGCAATGCAATCTGGTTGTCACCAAGTGGCTTTCAGGAGGAGCACCAGCATTCTTATTGGTGTCAAGAATTACAAA
Source organism: Iguana delicatissima (assembly GCA_948472985.1). NCBI lineage: Eukaryota > Metazoa > Chordata > Lepidosauria > Squamata > Iguanidae > Iguana > Iguana delicatissima. The sequence goes on from CAOKZL010000119.1 coordinate 1,946,683, forward strand.
AGTAGATAGTAAACCCTAATCCTAAACAACCCTTAACCACATTGCTAATCCCACTACTAATCCTCAATGCACTGGAACTCTCATTAGGGTAAAAAACTCACACAGCTTATTCCATGTATGTTCTTCCTCCCAATGCTTGAGGCTTAAAAGTACAGACAAAACAAAGCACTTTGTTTTCCCTACCTATTTTTCCTGCAAGGACTGTTATCAAGTGACATTATTTTAAATCACTAATAGACACAGGCTTAACACACTGTTGGTAACAACTGCTTTATATAGTTTACTATCACTTTCATCCCAGTAAACCTGTAGATAATGTCATTTTATACCAGAACGAGCAAATAAATCTTGTATGTATGTACCTTCAGGTTGTCTGTTGATTTATGATGTTCCCATTAGTTTCATTTCATTCATATTAAGGTATGTAGGCCCTTAAATAAACTTTGGAATAAAAGAATCACTAGCAACTGTAAACAATTTTTAAAAATAATATTTTACAATTAATAGGGCCTTGTTTTTATGAGTCTTTCAGAGAAAGATATGATAATGTAATTTCTTCCTCCAACCACAAGCAGCATTCATTTACTATATGATAACGATGCTGGGAAAAAGGGGTCATCAGGTGCAACACTACGATTCATATATTGCCCCAGTTGGCCTGTTGCATCACTTTAATTCTATTTCCATAAGGGCATGCAAGAGCTCTGGATGTGACGTGCACGCCAGCTCTATCAGAATTAGCTGTGCATAATGACAGCACATAGTAGCACTACACATAATGTTCTCCACAGCTAGACAGAGGAAGACCTCCCAGCAACACATAATGCTGCTCTCATTTTGGACAACATGTGAGTGTTAAGCATAAATACTATGGCCTAAAGCTCAAAAGACATAGGAGGGTGAATATTTATATTGGTCATTCTACCATTTCTGGTTGGTATACAAGTATAAATAATATGAATATACAAAACGATATATACAATTCAAATGAAATTCAAAAACTCTCAAATATAATTGTTTACAATAAATTAAAACCACAACAGCTGGAATTACAAATTGCCAAAAGCCAATGTGAACAGAAAGGAGAGTGGTTTAATAGTGTTTAATAGTGTTATATCTGGTATATGTACATAGGCATATTACATTATAGCATGCAGACGTCAAGTATGCAGAGGTATATGGTACACTGGATATCATTTATAGAATATAGTGTACACAGTAAAGCTGGTACTTATCCGCTTTTCCTTCAGGATGCATGAGACCACATATCAACTGGCGATTAGTATACATATACTGACTAGAATAACAAACCCATGCTTCACATAAATAATTCTAAGGTGCCTTTTTCTCATATGTAAATAATTTGTTTCTTGATGCCTATCAAATCTATTCAGTCACTTGCTCTAAGAAGAAAACTCCATTATAGTAGCAGTCAGATCCTGTAAGCCCTACTCGACCACAAGGACCACTGAGACAAACACAATTCATAATGACAGGCTGTACTATAATAGTTAAATTCATATGAAACCTATGGGTAAGATCTGTACAACCCTGACTTACTTCAGTCTGGAATGCTGCCAATTAATTCAGAAGTTAATGTTGCTTACCTAGCAAACAGGCCATATCAGAGTGTTCCTTAAATAACAGAGGTAATTAAGAATCATGAATATTACAGGACATATTAAAATTATATTTGCTAATAGACAATCTATCAAGTCAAGGCAAGCAATTGTCAGCAGGTGATTTAAGGTCCACATCACAGAATTTAATAGGATTAACCTCTTGTCCCATATATTGAAAGTGTGTTTCAGTGTAAGACTGCAGACAGATTTAGTTCTCTCTAATGCTTATCTATATAAAGCACTGTCAACACAGCAGCCAACAAATAACCACCATGAAACAAACACACCCCACTGATGAAGCCACAAACAACCTTAGTTCATGTTGGATGTAATAAGCTATAATATCTCAGCAATATCTTTGTCTCAACTATATTAATTCTAAAGAAGCAATTTTTGTGTATTTATCTGTACTAGAATGTCAGAAAGTGAAAAGAATTCAGAGCCATGTATCACAACCAATAGAAATAAAAAACACACAAACATTTTAACATCTTGATTGCATCATGTGGGAGAAAGAATACTTGAAATGACATCAAAATATGATCTTGAAACTTAAAAGGTTACAGAAGCTTGTAAAACTTTGTTTCCCATGTGGTGACAATATGCATCGTTCAGGTATGAAAATGGGGCTGTGTGCCTTTGTGTCTAAAGAGTTTTTTAATGAGGACACAAGGACACACAAAAGCATAATGATATTAATGAAATTAAAATTCTTATCAGCAAATTTCCTTTTAGAATGAAAGTAACCAGTTAAGGAAGAAATAGAAATGTGGAAATGGCTATTTGAGATAAGATATCATCCCACATTAATAAAGATGCTTGAAGTTTCAGTATGAAAATGCAGCTTCATACGGCTGTTTGTCAGTTCTTATAGCTGCATCTGTAAGACGAAGGATGCATGAAAGCAAAATGAAGTCTTATTAATGGGGCTATGCTTACATTCATATTTCAAAGAAAGCAATTCAGAAAGAGAAATAAAGCACTCCTTTAAAACCAAACATACATATATTATTTTTATATTGCATGATATTACATGGATAAATAAGAGTCGTAGGATACATTTGGAAGCTAAAAATGCCATTGTCCTTCCTGTTGGTCTATCTTTGTGTGCAATAAAGAAGCAACTAACTAGGCCAGTGGTTCTCAACCTGTGGGTCCCAGATGTTCATGGACTTCAGCTCCCAGAAGCCCCAGCCACTATGGTCAATGCTCAGGGCTTCTGGGAGCTGAAGTCCAAAAACATCTGGGGACCCACAGGTTGAGAACCACTGAACTAGACCTTAATGTCACAGATGAACTTGAGGATTATTTCTAACTCATTGCCATTCAGAGGAATTCCCTTTGGTTAATTTGTTGAAGAAAGTTCAAAGAATGTATAGATACCTTAAAAGGAAAGCAAGGAGGAAAACACTGAATGTTCACATACTTCTTGCTTACAACAGAGTCAGCAAGTGCATTGGATAACAACCTATTACATAGCAGAACTAATAAAAACCTTATATAACCTCTTGCTTTAACTCCCACCTTGTGGTTCTGAAAAGAAGGGAATAAAATACTTTCTATCTGGAACAAGACTGATACAAATCCTTAGAGCACCAAAGACTTTTCAGATTGTGGTTTGAGATACTCTGTTGCAAGGCACGAAGGGACTCATATGTGGAACTCTTGAGAGTAGGGTTCAAAAGTTTTACCTCCCTCATGGAGGCTACTGGCCTCAACTTTATGGTTCTACAGCACCATCTAGAACAAGGATAGTGACCCAAGACTTTAAGGCCAGATAATAAGACGCTACATCTTATTGTACGCAGTCAAAAAAACTCTTTGTAGACAGGCAGGAAACATCAATGGAAAGAAAAATGAAATGGCAAGACTGTGCCAGTATTTGAGTGTTCCCTGGGTAAGTACTTTATTTTATTCCAGTTCCAAACAAAAGCTAATACCAGCCCTATCACTTGCCAGTTACAAAAAACTGGCCGGGAACACATGATTTACTCCTATATAACACTGCCACAAGACTTGCAAGAGGAGGGTCACTTGCAAGATTTTTAGGCTCTTGCAAGGTCTTGCATCTTGCAGAAACCTCCAAACCCAGGACATTCTCACAATGGCAGGCCAGCACCCACTGCAGGATGACAGCAGGAACAGCTTAGAAAGTAGGATGTTTCAGTTAGCCCCTTCTGTGGCCAGTTAGACTTTATTAACAGTGTTCTTGTTGGTGTTTTCTGTTGTGTAATAAACCTACCCTCAGCTGTATTGGAGGCCTATCACCATGTGAACCTGCTCTATAGAAATGCTGAGCATAAGATATTAAAAAGATTCAATTTAAAGTGTATGTGTGTGTGCGGGGGAAGGGGGAGAAATTAGAGCATCGTATGGTATTTGTGTTGACAGCTGTATCAGTCTGCAAATGAGACTCCAGCAACAATGTTGATTATTACATGGAACAGGAAGCTATTGAGATGCCATTATCATTCAACTCTTTAAGGGTTAGGAATACTCTCACTGCATTAAGTGCCAATAAAGATACCAATGGAAACTCCCAATAATTACATCCTACTTATGAAGTGTAATGATTTCTTAATTAAGTCACTGTTGATCAACAACTCTTATCCCTCTCATCCATGCAGGAGCTTTATAATGTCATTATTTCATTCTTCTTATAGATGAGAAATTAAAGCATGATAATAGTGACTTGCCTGAGGCTAGTTAGATTAAGCAGCAACAGTTTTGAGTGATACTTTTCACATTTCAAACCGAACATGATGCTTTTTGCTACTGCGTGGACCCTGCTGTCATTACCACATATCTAGAAACGTGAACAAAATTCATTGGATTCACATTTCTTCACAAGAATGCCAACTTTGCACCCTGTCAGTGGAAAATAATGCATCCTACAACTATCTCAGAAGTCTGTACATATGCAAGGCTTGTGTTTCATAAAGAAATCAAATGCACTCATTTAAAAATGTTCATGACTAAAAATGCATACATCCCCAAAATCCAGAAAAACATGATTTATACATAGAAATGTATAAGGGCCCTATAGAAACATGATTTACACAGACAAATATATAAGGGTCCTATAGCACCATAAATTATGGCAATATGATTCCACATTAACTGCCATGGCTGCATCCTGCAGAATGCTGGACATTGTTATTAGGTGAGGCACTAGAGCTCTCTGGCTGAAAATTCTAAATACCTAAGCAAATACAAATCTAGGGATTCCATAGGATGGAACTATTGAAGTGGAATCATAGAGCTATAACTGAGTAGTGTGATATGGTCCTAAGTTAGGAAGATGCAGTGTTGTTGTTATTGTTGTTTTGTTGTGTGCCTTCCAGTCACTTCCAACTTACAGCAACCCTAAAGCAAACCTATCATAGGATTTTCTTGGAATCATTTGTTGGGGGGAGGGATTGTCTGCTTTCCTCTGAAGGAAAATGCATGCATTTTACAAAAAAAATGTGCACAAAAATATAAACAAATTTTCACACAAGGAGAGGAAAAAGTCTCACAATCCAATATGGAAATAGGACAGAATGAGAACGCTGAAGGGAAACAGAGCAGCTCAAGAACAAGACTGACAGATTTCTACATCCCAAGTCGTACCCATAAGCAAAATGATCTTGAATATGCTTATGTTACATCACTTTGTCCCAAGCGAAGGAAGACATTGTACAGAATAACTAAATCCAGTAATAATAATTCTTCAATATAACTGGAGCCACAATCAGTAATCCCATCTCTGTTATTATCCTTTAATACAATCTTATTATTACTAATGCGATATGGTCCCATTACAATCTGATTGCAGTGATGATTTGCATGTCCCCACAATTACTATTAAGACAAATTGTTTCCTTCTCACAAAACTTTATTCCAACCAACATAATAAAGTAACTTGGCATGCAACACCAATGATACTTTTCCCATAATGAAAGCAGTTTAATAAAGTAGTGCCAACTTAATGTAAAGTAAACAATCAGCCTGTTCAAAGAAACCAATCTGGTGAAATACTGAAACATCCATTTTTTCCATTAAAGCTTAATTTTCAATATTTTAGTTAATAAAAAATTTCTTTCTAATGCAGAAAAGCCATAAAATGTACAGAAAATGTTTGGAGCTTGAAATGTGGCTTATAAGAATATGCTTAAATAGTTTTGTTTAGTTTCTTTGCTGAGCAATCTTTAAGCACTCAAGCAGGAGTAGTAATCACATAGCCCCCCAAATGTCTCCTGGACTGAACCTCTCACCATTGGCTGCATTCCTCAGCACTAGCATTTCTGGCTAAGGCTTCACGGTATTCCAGTTCAGCAACACCTGAGGGGTTGCATGATTCCCACTCCTAGCTGAAGAGATACAGGCCTTTTCTACTCTCTGTTGCACCTTCATATCCCCATTCCCTGACCTTAAAATTAAGTTGGCAGTAAGACTATCCAATACCCAATGTTTAAAAGTCAAACACAGATATTAGAAAACTTCTATTAAAAAGATAGGATTAAAAACATAAAAATACTTAGAGATGTAGCTATAAGGGGGCAGAAATGAGGATACTACCCCCAAATAAGAATTCTATCCCTGACAACAACATTTTCCTTAATTCCTTCTATTCTACCATTTCTGTGATTTACAACTTCCACTGGGCATTCAAAAACCCAGTTTAGGCATTCAAAGAAAAGTTGCCAAGAGAAAGCAAACACAGCAAATATACAAGTTCTGGGTATGAACAATTTTCAAGGTCTTACTCTTTGACACTGTTGAAATTTTGATTCTGCAGGGGGCAGGGTTAGCATTTTTACTGGGGGAAATTCCTTCATTTTGCCTCCTGCCATAGCTACACTGCTGAACACCCCTCTATTTTAAGGGAAGTGTTTTATGTCACACGTTGTATTTCTTGGTAGTAGTAACCACATAATGTTTTATAGAGAATTTATTGCTACGCTTATCTTCTTGCACATATTACCACAATTTTCTCAAGACCATATCATGTTATGGTAGCCATTCGGTTTATTAGAGACATGCAAAGTCTTTTTTCAGTTAAATATTCCTGCATTTGATCTGGAATCCTTGACAGCTTGTTCCCACTAATCATACCCCTATATCAGCGCTTTAGCAAGTGTAGTGGCTCTCCAGATGTTGTTGGATAGCAGTTCCCAACATTCTCTATCAATAGATACGCTGGATAAGGATGATGGGGATTACAGTCCAACAACATCTGGAGGGCACACTTTGCTCAACCTTTCCCTATACTAATGTTACATAAAGGGCAGTTCCTTTCAGTCTTAACTCTATTCATCCATTTAGATTTGCAGTGCTTTTGTTTTGTGTGTTGCTTAGTAGAAAACAAATATTCCTGACCTTATGAATAATATATTTTTATTTCAGGATAGAGATTATTATCCCCTAACAGCTGGTGTAACAAAGTACTATTATAATGCAATTAGGCCAACCAGGAACCAACTGCTAGGTAACAAAAAAAATTTAAGGACACAGACTTGATATCAGTAGCAGTTTATTCCAAGTGCTTTAGAGATGAACCATGATACATCCTTCCCATAGAGGAACTGCTTGCAAACAAAAACTTCTGAGATCTTACTTAGTTCATAAAATAAAAGCAGAGAGCACCATTCTACTTTTCCCCATCAAGTCAGGGAGAATATGGGATTTGGAGAAAGAGAAAGAAGTGGAGGAAAAGAGGAAATTTTGTGAGAACTTGCGTACCTGTCTCATACCCGCAAGTGCTATATAGCCATCATGTTTAAGTAGGTCATTGAACATGTTGTACATACACTAACATTGCTACCTACCCATTGAACTGACCACACACGAGCAGGGATGTAGCATGTGGCTCTGACTCAGTAATGTGCACATCACTGAAACCTACCCCAGGTTCCTGTACTTACAGTATGGATGTCTGCAAAGGGAATACCGTCATATGCAAACCTGTATAACCTGCAATTATCCCATATTTATTTCCTTGGCACACTTAAACTTCCCTGCTCTCTTCCTATTTCAGCTGTTCTTAAAAGATCCTGCACACCATCCCATTGCTTCAATTTCTGCAAACTGTACTTTGAACTTAAAGTACAAAGTAGTTTGCACTCAATTAATTCAGCAGGGGACAGGCTACAGTCTGGAGGAGGGCAAAATTCTGCTCTTTCCATTCAGAATAAGAAAGCAGAATCTAACCTTCTTTGTTACGTGATCAAATTGCTCCTTGTGATTGTTAAAAGGAATACACACAACATGGGGAATCCTAAACTGCAAAAAAAAAAAAACTGTCCTTGAAAATATCCCTTTTGAATCTTCATAACCATATGCATTCTCTCTCTCTCTCTCTCTTTCTTTCTTTCTCTCTCTCACACACACACACATACAGATTTCCCTCACACTGAATGGATTTCAGATTTCCCCTCCACATCTAATGTATTTAAAATAATGAATAATATGACAGAGAAGCATTTCTGATTTGATTTTTTTTCTCCTCCCTTCAGATTTTAATTTTGTTTTTGAGATTTGCATATTTCAAGGATTAGTTTTACTGGTTTTCTTCTCTCCATTGTGCTTCCTACTAATTCTCTGGGTTTTTTTGGGGGGGGGGGTGTGCTTGTGCCATAGGAAAGAAACTATAACACTGGGAAAAATTTATTGTCTACAAACCTTAGCTCTCTCCCATAATAGGGCAATATTTCATTTAAATTAATAATACAATCTTACATATATCTACTTAGAAATGAATCCTAATGAGTTTAGTGGAACTTGCAGCCTGGCATATTCTAAAAGGCTCGTAGAATCCATGGATGTCTTGATGTCTTGATGTCTTTTCTCCAATTACATCTTTCTTAACAATTTGCATTTCATTTATCTCCTGCAGCTAAAAGTATTGTATGCTATTCAACACTATCCCCATCCATCTCATCCCAATTTTTATCCTACTATGTGTGGTAGTTTAGGTTGAGAGTGTTATCTTATGGGGAAGCTGGGATTTGACCTGATTTATAATGTGCTCTGGACAGTAGGGTGAAGATGAACAAAAAGCTTATGAAGTAACCATGGATCTGAAATAAAGCTGCATTTTGAGAAGCGTAATAAAGTCATTTAAATTTTCCAATAATGTATTATGTAACATTATATTTATTGTTAATCAAGTCATGCACTGTATTCATTGATTTTTTTCTTTTTTTCAGGCTTTCCTAAACTTAGTACATAAATCCCAAGGTTTCTCTTCTTAAAATAGTCATTACAACACAATTTGATGTGTTCTTCCTCAATGATAATTTTTATCTTCTTGCTGACTAGGCACAGCCTTTTGACAACACTTTGATGTTGTTCAGCCAAGTGTGTGCCCCAGTTTTCTTCTGTGAAATGATGGAAGGTATACAGCTATATGGATAGACTTCCACATGATTTAGAATCCTGATTGTTCAGGATTCCAACAACATATACCAAGAGTCTCTCCTCTGCACACAATAAACAGAGAAATCTACAGGCAGAATTGTAGGATACGTATGATGTCAGGTCTGGGGATATGTTACCGGTTTGTATATTTAATTGCCTAATTCAGTGTAAGGTTTGAACAGGGCTCAAGAGAAGGAAAGAAGCAGATAACAGGGATGGAAAAAATGTTCAAATGCTCAAAGAGAAAGGAAAAAGGATCTTTTTGAGGGCCCAAAGAGCTCAACAAGGAGAATTCTGCTCAAGCCCCTTTTCTCAATTTTGCCTCTAGTTCTTGAATAGATTCATCTCCTAATGCCATGTAGCAAAAACAAACAAAAGAGCCAAAAAAGGATCCCAGAAGACTACAGCTTTCAGACCCATGGATGCCTTCCCCAACCCTGACATTATACAAGGCAGGAGAACTCTCTTCTCCCCCATGTGACGGAAGGTGGGCAAGAGTAAAAGACAACTGGGGATTTGAAAGGCTACTGCCTCCCAGATCCACAGATGATTCGTCCCACTATTCCAATGCCATATGGGGCAGGTGAAGTAAAAGACAGGCAGGAACCTGGCTGGCTACAGTCTGATGACACATGGGAGAATCTCCCACCCCTGCTAACAGAAACTTTTTCCTCATGCAAAACCTCTTTAAAAACTGCATGGTTTTTGAAGATGTGGCAGCTGGGAGAATTAAATTATTTGTTCTCCCTTGGAAGAAGAATAATTTAACATAGTGCATCCCTAGTAGAGAAGGTAAAAAGTTGGTAGATCTTTAACCTCTGTACACTGTCCAGAAAAAAGAAAAATCAAGCCAGGTAGAAGGAAGAAGATGGAGTGGAGAAGAAAAAGGGCAGCAGGTTGATTGAGGAAAGTATAAGAAGTGATGGTGGCGGTGGTTGGCCACTGGTGAACATGCTCCCAAGTTTTTCTCTCAGAGCAGCCTCTCAATGAGGTCAAGTGGTACATCAAGGATACAAAATGTAGTAATCCAGTCTAAATCTTTTGTACATGTATGCTCACAAATGTCACGTAAATCAGAATCTTACATCTTAATTCCTACACTTGCTAGTCAACAAATGTATTATAGCTTTCAAGTATCCAATTACTACTACCAGTTTCTCAACTGTAGTGTATAATCCAAAATGATCAATGAATTCCTAACAAATTCCTAACTTTACAGTATGCGAAGTGTGTTATTCACCTGCATATACTGAAAGGAGAATGATTAAAGAAGAATTTATTGAACTTTAACTGCATAGTACCTCAAATGAACTTGCATTAGTAGCATGCACACTTGGATTATTTTCAAATCTCTGGTTGTATTTCAGTGTTATGGAATGCTATGCAAAACAAGTTAGATTTTTAGCCATTAATATCTACATTTCTGCTATCTTTAGCATATGAGAAACCATCCTGCCAAATACTTATATTTCAGAAGCCCAACTTATATATATAAAAAAGGCTAGTGATGCATATATTATTTTAAATAATCAAGATATACTGAGCAACAGGGCAAAATTTTTATTATAAGAATATCAAAATTTCAGCACAGAAGCATTAACATTTCCAACAAACTATTACAATACAGCAGTTATTCAAGTTATAGTGTCAATTCCAGAAGTGGGAATCCCAGGCTCAAATTTCCACTCTCAATTACACAGACCACTGGGAGAAGCTGGGAAAAGGGTGCTTTCTTTCTGTCTCTCAGCTCAACAGGTTTAACAGAAGGCCACACTGCCTTTTTGAGCCCTTAGAGAGTTACGTAATGAATTCATAGTTCTAGCAGTGCAGTTACGATTAATTGAGTTCTTTTGCTGTGCAGTTCTTTAATTCCTGAAATTAATGCAATTAAAAAAGTAACCCACATTGTCTGTTTCTCTCCCTCTTTTAAATCAAACCTACAACTTTATTCCAGAATTTCTTGATATACTTTTCTGATTAAGTCTTGACCTGAACTAAGAGAATCCGAAGTGCCCACTGTACTTGTTGTTCTTATAGAAATATTGGTAGTGGAGCAGAAGTCTATGTAAAGGCCTAACCATGTTTTAGGCAGGGCAAAAACAGGAGAAAGTCTGCTCAGGAGTCCTCTCTCTCCTGCTTCCTTTGTAATAACAAATCAAAATTTCCTTTTTTTCTAGAATTAGAAAAAATCATGGTTACCACTTGTGTGAGAGTTTATCAGAGTAGATGTGTTATAAGCAAATACAAAACTCCAACAGTGATCCTAAATGTACATGAAGGCTTATCAAAATTATCCACCCTGCAATTTAGTTGCACACTTCAGTGTGGATCAGCATGAAGTAAGCACCAGGACTGTGCTCATGAGGAAGCACCAGATACAACTGGTTGGGTAAACATTTGGCCATTGTGCATACACATACAATGAATTTCCAAAGGGAAAAGGAAAGTATTCACATGAGGTAAGCAAAATTAACTACCTTTGGCCAAGTATCTTTGACAATTTATTATACATGTATGCATAATGGACAGATTATGACACTGTGCTCCAGCAATCCCATCAAGCTCCAAGCACACTCATGAGGTTCTGTTGTTGTTGCTGTATCAGAATAAAAAGTAATATAAAATTGGGATCCCTCTCACAAGATTTGTTTGTCTGCATTAAACCTCCAAGACTCACAGTTTCAAAATGCTTAACCACTCAGTTCCCTGCCTTATGCCACAAATAAGCATGTATATAAATTCTCAAAGATAAACTGGTTTTGGTATCTTTTGGTAACGTATTAATAATGGCATCATAAGTTTAAGTATTATCAGACAGTGCCAAATCCACTATATATATCTTTAAATGAACAGCCATCAGATGATGTCTGAAGCCAGATGGTGGTAAATTGATATTTTAGTATGGTGTTTCATAAGTGTAGTAAGGTTTTTACAGTTATTAAGTCCCAAGATGGGGGCTAAACTCAGAATAACTGAGTCATTTTATTTCATCATAGCAAGGGGGCTTTTAAAATATAATAACCATGGATAGCACAGTACATTTGACATTCATAATCTGTTCATTTCACTGTGACACTACTCAATTTATTTCCATTCTAATAGTTTAGTTTAAAAAGAAGGCATTCTCACATTCGCTCTCCCAGGCTCAGGGAACCACTGCAGGGATAACAGCAAGTGACAGTCTTTCCAGCTGCTCATGAGGGACTCACAGAAGCTTTACACACTTTTTCCATTTTTGTACTGCAGCTCCACTTTTTGCAATATTTAGTTAAAATCAGTTAGGCATACCTTTTCCTCCAAGTTTTCCCAGAACATCAGCCAAGTTAGTCTGAGTGCAATTCTGTGGCATGTCAAAAGCTAGAAAAGCTGTTAGTGTAACACAAGTCTTTGTAGGCTAGACCCTACTTTCATCAAGCTATCAAAACTATGCATTGGCTCCCTTAACAGAAAAGGGATTTACAAATATTACAAACAAACGAGAAATACACTAGAAGGAGTCAAGCATCCATGTCAACACAAGCTTCCCACCCTAATCTCTGCACAGGTGAAATAAATGGGTGCATTTGTAATAATTTCTCAGTGCGTTGAGATTGAACAGCTTCCAATATACAGTGCAGGCAGTTGTTAGTTATCCATTGCTATTTCTAAAATGGGTCCTTATTTGTTAAAGACAAGATCTAATATCACTACGTGTAGTCTGAAACTAATGGTAAACACCTAGCCTGGCAGATGTTGTCGGACTGCATCGTCCTAGCCAGTAAAGGCTGAAAAAATTACAGTACACCATAGAGTTGCCAGGTGAGGACTATCACAGGCCCTCAGACTGCAAAACCAAAACTTAAGACCTAGGGTCAACCAATTGTAACTTCAGGGGATATATATCCTGGTGATATTACAAGGTTTTTTTTTTTAGAAAGGAAACATCTGGTCATGAAGCATGATACATTAAGTATTAACCATAGGTACACAGAGTATACCATTCAAATAAAGGCACTAAGTATAACAAATAGGGATAACAGCCAGACACACACGCACACACTTTTCAAGACACCACTGTCACCCTGAGATTCTTCCCCTTTATCCTAAGAACCAGACAAACCCAGGCCTGAGACTCAGATTTCACAACCCTATTGCATCACCACCATCTGGAGGGCCACGTGTTGACTACCCCTAGACAGTGCAAATACTGCAAAATACAACGCAGCAATCAACCTGCAGTATTTTTGTTAAAAATGTCCATATTATTCCATATAGCATGTTTTGTATAATCTTTCACCATAGACAATAGATATCAAGACTTGTACAATACTAGTCATAGTTCACAATGGACGCGTTGCATTCTGAATCACTGGTAACAGTAGACTGACACACATATGGTTTTTAACCCAATGACCCAGTTTTTTGTTTTTTATTTTACTATTCCAGCAAGCCCTATACAGCAATGTTTCATCTAATGCATAGGTACTTGGAATTAAGCCATAGTAAATGAAAAAGATTAACATCTAAGCATACAGGGTATCAGGCTTTTGTTTGTTTATGAAGTCCTCATCTTTAAGAATAACTATTCCATAATATAGACAACAATATATAAAGTGGAGTAACTGGATTAACTACATCAATGTAAACACTGAATATTGTAAAAAAAATGTATATATATTTTCCAAACTACACTTTTCATCAGCTAAGACTGTCAAAAGTTACGGTAATTTATTTTTCATTATGGTTATATTCACAGGGTCAGTTTCTATAATTGAATTAATGTTAAAGTTACACAGTAAAATAACAATGCTGCTATTAGCACCAGGTTCAAACAACAATTCTTTCTTTTCGATTTCAACTCCCCCCTCCTTCTGAGTTATTAGAATACTACCTTTTAAGGGCAGAACACAGTACTAACACGAATGTCTGAAGATAAGGCAAACTGACCCACGAGCTATGTTTAGAGTATGACACTGTTAAAATGTTAACTCCTCTTTGTCATATTTATCTACAGTGGGTTTTTTTCTCTTTTTCTTTTAAACTTACCAGATGAGTCACCAGATATTTCAAACAGTATCCTGGCTTGTACTTCCATGAGAAATCTCTCTCTCATACGCACTCACTCACTTTTTTTTTTAATTTCCCAGTTGGCTTCTCTCTAGCACAGTGAAGATAATGCCTGTACATCTACCCTGTGCAATTTTCAAGAGACAGAAAATAGCACAATCTTTTTAGCTGCCTTCAGGAATATTACATTCTCTGATACTGCTGTAAACAGTAACAGTAAAGAACTCTCTACTATCCTGTGAGACTACTAACACTCCCCTTTCTCCAGGCAATGGTTTCTTCCAACACAGTGTCAATCTACCTGATTATGTTCTTTTCTAATCAGTAATCTTTGTTTTCTCTGCAACTGCTGAACCTCCTGTTCATGTGGGAATTTTGTTAGGTGGCAGCAGTCACAAGCTAACTGTGCAGTGCAAGAGCAGAAATAAGTAGAGAGGGAAACAGAAGCACCTGAAAGCACTTGGATTGTACTTAATTTAAACACTGTCTATACTGAATATATGAACCAGTGTTTTTGCAAGAGACTAATCCTGTTTTGCCAGGCTTGTTAAAACTGTGTTAAGTCCTTCAGAAATCTTACCGAGAGGCTCAGAGTATTATCTATAAATATTGGGGCAGGGGGAGAACTGTGAAATTCAAAACCAATTCACCAAATGCTTTATCACCAAAATGCCTATCCTCACCTACAATAATTATTGCTTTCTGTTTCATCTCATTGCTGATGCATATTTGTTCTGTTGTTCTATAAATTCTCCCAGAATTTCTAGTGAAAATATCATTGCATAAGAAAGAACTGAATTTAAAACTACACTAGTGAGCAGGTGGCTTCTCAGAATTTTCCATCTTAATCATAAGCAAAGAAATGGGGGGTCCCTCAAATTTCATCAAACTTCTCTAGGAGAAGGCAGAAATTTACATCATTTTTCCCAAGGATCGGGAGCCTTAGAAATGACACTGGGGCAACACCTTCCTTCTTCTCTAGATCATTTAGTTGTTGCTGTTTTGCAGCAGTGCAAGTTGCACCAGTATACAGCAATTGTGTTGGTAGTCCAAATGCCATTTTGCATGACTTTACACCATGTTCAACAATGCTCAAGCTATATCACTGTTGTGGGGTAAGCAAAGGAAGACAGCAAGGCAGACTGCATATGCCACAAAAGACTGTGGGAAAGATTTGAATAAAACCACAGCCTTCTTTTTTTTCCCCCAAAAAGAAGTGGGAAGAAAAAAAACCCAAAATATTAATTTGGAGAAATTTTACCTCACAATCTGTATAGCTAAGCAGTTTTACATAAAATGGACCCTTGGTATCCAAGAGGTTCTAGGCTCCTTCATGGATACCAAAAAATGTGAATATTCATGTCCTATATGTAAAGGAACTCTATATAGCGGGATTCCATTTGCATGGATTCAGCTATCCTTCCTGCTCTACCACCCACACACAGGCAACTAGCAGAGGTCCAGCCTCCCCACTCACCCCCCATCCCAGCCCTGACAACCAGTTCCCTCTCTTCATCCTTCTCAGTCTCTCCTCAGCAGGCACATCAAAGGCCATTGTTGTGCATGGGCACAAACCCCAGCCTCCCCTCCCCACCTGAACCCTAACCACCAGATCCCTCTCTGCTTCCCTCTTACTCTGTTCACCACCCCAACTCAGCAACTTCTTCAGTCTCTGCAAAGCACTGCAGAATAGTTTCCACCCCAGTCTTCTTAGGTTCTCTCACTGGACAGGTTGTTCCCCCCCCCCCGCATGGTTGTTTTTTTAAAAAAAATGAATATGGTAGTGTATTTTTTAATATTTGATTTTTAAAATTATTTTCAATCTGCAGTGGATTTAATTCATGAGTGATAAGCTCGCAAATTTCACATGCCAACTGTATTCAGTGAGCTTAGTGCCTTCAAACATGCAAAAAATATATATCACTAAAAGACTGAGGACCTTTCTGCACTGCAACTGTTATAGTGCTATTATTCCACTTCCAACATCCTATGGAATCCTAGGATTTGCAGTTTAGGGAGGGGCATTTGGAATTCTCAGCCAGGGAACTCTTTGGCCTCAGTAAACTACAGACCCCAGAATTCTACAGGATGTTGAAAATGGAATAATAGCACTATAACAGTGGAGGGCAGAAAGGTCCTGAATATTTTCTAATCTGAAATCAGGTCTACTCAGAAGTAAGTCCAATGAGTTCCCACAAACTTGCTCTCAGGATGTATACCACTGAGGTTTTACTATATGATGTCCACAGGGATACCTTCAGAATTCCATATGTAATACTCTATCTGGAAGTTTCCAGATTTCACTCTTCTTTTCATGGGAAAAATTAAAACTCAGTTAAGTGGGCTTCAGAGTTTTGCTGCTGTACACACTATGTCCACAGCACAGATGCATCTGTAAGATTCTTCCCTGTCAGGCATCATCTGATACTGTCCCTGAGCACCAGAATCCCTGACTACACACCATGACCTGCCAGAAACTGTCCTTTAGCTTTCAGGCTCCACCTACTGAGTCACTAGATCTGAGCCTCTGTAGGCCTACCAAACACATATAGCCATCCCTCCACATTTGCAGGTTTCACTTTTACAGATTTGATTATTTGTATGTTTCTCCAACTCCTGCTCCCTCACCTCAAGTGCTTTTTTTCCTGGGGAACCTTCCCCATCAGCAGCTTCAATCAGGCCATGCAGCCCTTTAAAACCCACATCTGGTCCTCTTCTTCCTCCACCAGATGCTGCCTTATCAGCTAAGTATGGCTCACAACCACAACCTCTCTCCAGATGTCTACCACATGCCTAAGGAAGAAGATGGGCGAGAGAGAGAAAGTATAGGGTCACCATGCTAACTGACCCCATTTCACTCTCCTTTCTCTGACCTGATTTGGACCCCGGGTGCCCAACACACAGAACTCTTCCCACAGACATAAACACACATTTTGATATTTGTGGTTTATCCAATTTTGCAGGAGTCCTATACTCGCAACTCTAGTGAGTGTACTCAGTGTTTTCACTTTTTGCCAGAGAATATGGAATGGAAAGCTCCTGATGATGGCATGCTGAAAACAGGCACCATTTCTTATGAAAGTAAGCTGAGAGAAAACAGGCTGCTCTATTGAAAAAATGCACCAGAACAGAAAGAAGTGAGATTTAGAGCCCTGATATATGGTGCTTGAGCTGACACAATTTCCCTGAAGGCTGTAAGAAGAACTGAAGTTTTACCTCAGCTCTCCCTTGCCAGACCAACTATGGTCATGAGCAGAGTGAAGAGTTGGTTCAATATCATAAGGAAATGTCTCTGGACTGCTGTAATAATGTAGCTTCATTTTACCTGGAGGTTATGCTCAGTTGACAATTACAAACAGTCCAGCCTGGGATTTCAGGAATGCACAGCCCCTCCCTCCAGTACTTTAGTCGGCAGAGGCAATGAGCTGGAGTTAATATACTTTGCAGAGGCTATGTAAATCTTTGAAGACATTTCCCAATGGCATTTATTCCCTTCTAGGGAACTTTGGTTATTACAAAGTTCCAATCCCTGATTCTCACTTAAGTATAAAAGCTTATTTTTTAAAAAAGAAGTTTAATAATTTGTCAGAGACCAAAAATAATACGTGAAAACTCATCACTGACCTCTTGATCTCTGGACTACATCAGTGGAAAGGATATTGAGATGATAT